>JAOPGA020001033.1:0-11393 GCA_026419775.2 Acrasis kona
CATATTGATAAAATCAATGGGGATACCCTTGTNACGAAGCGCCAGAAACAGTGATGACTGTGATATAGAGTCAAATGCCTTTGTAAAGTCAATGGTACAAAGGTGGAAAGGTCTGTTGTGGACGTTGGCGTCGTCGAGTGCATTGAGGATAGTTTTAATCTTCATGGCACAGCATCGACTTCTCCTAAAACCACCCTGGGAGTCATTGAGGAGATGGTATTCTTCAGTGACGTTGGAGAGGCGGGTATTAAGCAATTTGGAGAAGAGCTTATATAAGGTGTTTAACAGAGTGATTTGGCGGAAGTTGTCAATCTTGTACTCTGATCCCTTTTTGTGTATGAGCCAGATGCGACCTGCTTTCCAAGATGTGGGAACCTGTTTAGAGACCATACAATCATTAAAGATTGATAGGAGGGTTTCCACAATAAGGGGTGGAGCGTGTTTCCATAACTCATAGGGCACGTTATCGATTCCTGACGCTTTGTTATTTGGAAGCGACAGGAGTGCAGATATCATCTCCTCTCTGTTGAAAGGTTTGGTGAGGTAATCACATGCTGGAAGTGGTATTTCGGAGGAAGCAGTTGCAGAACGGTAGGAGCAGTTATCAACAGCGAGACCATCCTTTTGGAAAGTATCCATATTTTCGTGGACGGATCGCAGGACGATCTTGGGATCAAAGGAGACGGCTCCAGAGTGGTCGATAAGCGCTGTGAGAGTGGGAGTCCTGGCTGTTGAATTGATGTGACGAAACCACTTCTTTCGGTTCTGAAAGAAGTTCCGGTTTCTGGTCTTTATACCATTTATGCGCCTCTCTTTAGTTTCACACTGAATGGTGGCAACTAATTCCTCAGCAGATACTTTGACATAATTGTCGGCGTCGAGAGCGAGGTCATCATCCATCTGCAGTGCACTAGTAGAGCTGTCAATATCAAACATGTCGTTTAATATTTGGTCACGTTCGCGTTGGGCAAAACGGAGTGCTTTTCTAGCTTTCCTCACATTCTTACTTTCAAATATGTCTAGTTTCGGTGGTTTGATACCAAAGACCTCTGTGGCACATTTGAGTAAGTGGTCAATGAGGTGGCTACTTCTTACTTCCACCAATAGTGATTGAGGGGCCTCATAGGCTTCGGCGAGGAGTTCATATTCATTCCATTTTTCGGTGAAACCACTGATGTCTTCTGAAATATCTGGGAAGTCAAATCTGATGAGAGGAGATGGCTTTTTTCGGACAGACGAAATTCTGGTAGAAATATCAACGGTGACTAACCGGTGGTCAGTATGAACAAATTCTTGAGAATTTGTATCATAGCGCGTGACTTCCGAGATGGTAGCTTTGGAGCCGATGAAGTAGTCAATTCTACTTTTAGCGCAAGACCTGTGGTTAATAGGATAAGTAAAACGACGATTGGATTGAAATACTGATTCGATATCGATGAGGTCGAATTTGTCCATGAAAGACAGAATTGCAGAAGAGGGACTGCGGTTTGTGTCTTCAGAGTCGCCGTGGTGGATGATATCATTCCAGTCGCCTCCAAAAATGGAAATAGATGAAGAGGTGACGCGTTTCTCCATGAAGGGTTCAAGCTTCTCAAGTAGCAATGAGGTGCAGTTGTTATGTGAGGGGTCGCCATATATGTTTGAGAGCAGTACCGGGGTGGACGGATTGGCTCTTGTGCGGAGTTCCACCACTAGAAGACGCGGGACCTCTATAAGAACACGGTAGTTGGCAATAATATCTTTGGAGATAATAATGAACGTGCCACTTCGCTTGTTAGTGTCATCGGCGCAGTGGAGGAATATCTTGTTATTGTTAAGGAAGTAACTAGATATTAGTGACGGAGCGGGGCTGCTGGAACAAAATCCTAGGTCCTGTCCGATAAGGATGTTGATGTTAAAACGGACCATGAGGTTGTTCACAAATCTAAACTTGCTGAGGAGACTGCACGTATTGAGTTGAGCAATACGAAGTTTAGCGGACAGTCTAAGGTGGCGGGACTTCTTGTACTTCATTTGTAGAAGTGAATACATTGAGCATTAGAAATGAAATTTGTTTATTAACAAGCGGTTTTATTCTTCTGAGAAAACATCATGACCAATCCGCCGGACTGCAGATTTCAAAATATAAATACACAGTAGATTGTATTTGCACTGATTGTCACTTGATCCCCAGCACAGTACAGGATTGTAGTGATGCAGCCTTCTAAATTTTTGAAGCATCATTTATATTTGTTGCTGGTGTTATAGTGGCAGCTGATGTAATCTTTTACAAGTTTTTGATTGTATAATTAATTTTTGAAGTTGACCATTACTACAAATTTAACTTTTTGGGTAAGAAGATATGAGCGTTAACCGCACCCCAGAGCATGCGACACCAATGCGGTAGTCAATCGATAAACTCTGGAGCAATTGAAACCAATGCAGTGGGTCTTGCAATGATGCGGTTGAGCTTCCAAAAAAGAAGAAGAGGACAACAAACCAAACCTTTGAAAATCATGTTAGATTCTTTTGAAATCTTTTAATCGACAAGAGATAGTATTATTGCATCATAACTCAACCCAATATAATGAATTGTTAAATTATCCGTTACCGAAAAAAAGGTATGAAAAACTCACAGCAGTTCTAACCTTGTAACAGCTAAGATTTAAAAATAAGAGGTTTATATTGGAAGAAACAATTTGCTAAGACATGAACTGGAGGCAGCAACAGCCGGCATTAACAAAACAAACATCAATTCTATCCACAAGCTTGAGGAACGGAAGGAGAATTTTGACATTTGTAATTCGCATGTATACATTATTTGCAAGTCTGATTTTTTTCGACACGTTACAACTTTTTTCGACTCGAAAATGATTAATTTCGACACAGGTCAATCGGACGGTAATAACTCAGCGGCAACAAACATTTAGTATGAATAGTATGAGGCAGAGAAGCATAATTTGACATGGAGATTCATAAAAGAGTTGCAGAAATTTTATTGAATCACATTATTGTAGATGTACTGTGAAAAGAACACAATTGATTACCGAATAAAGTGGTAATTAGAGCCGCTATCATCGGTTGCCAAAAACCTCCGACTGGTGAGGACATGTCATCATTACTTCTAATCTGACCCTCTCTTCAACATTAAAGACTAGGCACATTACATGACAGTAAATTTAATTTTTATTGGATACATTTAACCAAGCAACGGGTAGTCCTATAAAATCTCCAACATTAAACTGGTTCCAGTTTGTCCTCTTCTTAATTCCAGGCTCTTTGGATGGAAGCAATAAGCTCTGACTAGAACTGATTATAGAGAGTCCAACGAGTCCATAGTTGTCAGGCAGAGGCTTCATGTGCCATTGCACATTTGTTCCAACAAACATTCCAACACCAAGAACTTCATCTTCGTAGACTATTTCTACAGTGTCACCTTGTTTGATGTTAGGCTTGTTCATGGCAGCAATGGCTCCAAAGAATGATGAAGTTCTTCTCCTCTTTCTTGTTAGCGTAGATGATGAGGTTGAGGAACGCCTTCGTTTTCTTGTCAATGTTGTGTTGGTGGTGTTGCTGCAGTTGATGTTTTCGATGTCGGCTTCGATGGTGTTGTTATTGGTGACTTCTTCCTCAACTTCCAAGGGTGCTTCATTGGAAAAGCTGGTGTCCATAATGTCAGCCCCTCCAAAAGTAAGGCAAAAATTATAAATCTGGAAGGGTCCTGGTTTACCATCTGGAAAACCATCTGGAAAGCTAGATATCTCAATAAATATTGGTCTATTTCAACTTTTTTCTTCATATTCAGACTCGTAACTGTTTTTTCTACATAATGAACTACTTTACAGCTGTTTTATAATTTTTGTCCACCATGTGATACCGCCAAATTAAGATCAACCAAAAAATGTCATCTGCCGTTGCTATCGCTCAGTCATTCTTCCAGTATGTTCATGATAATGAAGAGATCGTAAGAGAGGAAGAGAAACAAAAGATTACCAAACAAGAGATTACCAAACAATTACTAGATTTTAAAGTCTCTGACAAAGATTTTATGAAAGCAACGGTGGATGACGCTCATAAATACTTTGGTATAAAGAGGTTTGCTCTCATCAAACTTTTTGAGCAATTCCAACAACATAGCAACTTATCGACAACATCTCCACAATCTACTCCAAATTTAGTAATAAATTTGGAAGAGGCCACACCACCACAACCTACAAGAGCAACACAGCAACGGATGCTACCACCACAACAACCAATAACAACGCCATATGAGAACAAAGACTATGGGAAGGATTTTGTTCTCCTTGATCAATGTTATCCTACTCCAAAAGACATACAACTGCACTATCAACGTCACAGTGTTTTAAAATGCAAATTACTTGTACATAAGAGTGCTGCTGCATGTGCTCAGATAAAAAACCTTAACCCAAGGTTTAATGCACGCAGTTTATTCAATAAAGGAGTACAGGAATACGTTATTGATGATGATGGAAAAGCACTTGTTGATCAACTCAAAACAGATGACAAGTGTGTATTTTTATGCGAACAGAGGTATAAGTGTGGTACTCCGTTATGTAAAAGCAAAGGTGATTGTAATTTTGGTGTCAAGGTTGTGTTCAAAAACTTGAATGAGGCCCAAATCCACGTAAAAGGACGCCATGGGAGTGAGTTTGCACCATCCGATGAATATTACAGACTGCGCAGTGATATAAGAGATCTTATTGATAACTGTTGCAACCTCACTCCCACACAAACCCAACAACTTCTAACAACAATAAACAAGAGAACAGGGACTGACTCTTTGAATACTGCTCTAGATGCATCGACCCAGAAAATAATATCAAGGAGAGCATACCTCAAAGTTAGAAATTTTGGCTCATACATGGAACATTATGAAAACATGATGACCAAGATTAGAAACTTCACCAATGAGGGAAGTTGAAGTTATATTGGAGTTAAGTGATGGAACTTCATTGTTTGAGCAAGATCCAGAAGACATGCTTATAATATTAGCCAATACTCAAGTTATCCGTCAGTGTTCTAGCACCATTCTTGATTATGTTGGATTTGATTCCGTATTCAAACTTGCCTTTGATAGAGTGGCCTCTAACGTTGCGCTTTAAGCTATAACAACCATGAACCCACAGAGAAAGTGCCGAGTCCCTTTTGTGGTTATAATGAACAAAGTGAACCATAAAAACATTGTTCTTTTGTTCCAAACAATCAACAAGTATCTTAATGGAATGAGTGTCAAAAACTGGCTGGATACTGTGTCGGTTATGATAGATGATGGAGCTGCGGAGGTGAAAGCCATGGGCATTTTGAAGGTATTTTATGTAATTTGTGCTTTCCCTTTCCATCTTCAAAAATTTTGGAATGAGTGGCTTGACAAGAATTCTCCAAAAGAAGACATTGCGGGGGTTCTTGGACTTCTTCTTGCAATGAGGTCTAGTACAACAGACGAGGAGTACATGGAGCTGTATAAAACCTTGAAGGAAAAGTACAAGTGGTTCTGTGAGCAATACTTTGACCAAACATGGCACGTCCCACGCAGGGATTGTGAAGAGCCATTCTTCAGACACTGGACTTCAATTGGTAGGAGGTGCAACTACGGTATGTATATACTATTTATAATTTTAACAGTTTTTAGGGCTTTGTTGGGTGAATAATTTTATTACCCTTCTACTAACAAGACTGTATTAGACAATTTTACAGAGGCGGTTTATAAAAATTGGACACATTTATTGCAAGGAAACAAGAACCAACGATATGATGAGACATTCGATTTTGCTGTTAACTTGATGAAGGGGAACATGTACAAGGAATGGTTTACTGTATCCAGGAAGAGCAATACTGAATGGGACCTTGAGAAACGAAAGAAGTCCGGATTTGCTCTTGTTGATGGTGGTGAATCCAAGTTTGCTCTTGTTGATTGGGAAAATCTCTTTTTTGATGTATACTCAGAGTCGAGAAAAGTAATGGAGTGTTTGTCTCTACGTAAAGTTGGTCGTCCTTGTCCCTGTAATTATTGTCTATTTAAGGGCAAAATTTGTAAGAAAATATTTGCTTGTTACATTTATATTCTTCGTCGGACAAATTGTGCTATTCCGTTGACCGAGAAAACTTCAGATCAATCTGATATCCTCACAGCTGCCACACTTTTCATCCATGGCAACAATGATGCGGTAGGCTCATCCTCTACGTACATTATACCATACGGAACAACAAATCCAGAATACAAAGAGAAGGTATTTGCTGTTGCCCACAAACCAGGTGCACCACGAAAGAAGGCCACAAAACGCCCTCGGAAAATAGGTAGTGCTCGTACTGTGGAGCCGATTAATCCTAACTCTAACTCAATTGAGGATGAGACAGATGAGGCTGTGGTGGAGGAGAATGAGGGTTCCAACCATCATGATGAAGATAATACATTTGGAGGTGCAGATTGGAGTGATGTTGACAATACAGGTGACCACATTGAGGATGCCCAGGATGAGTCAAACGGAGGAGAACGTTGTGATGTAGATCAAGTTCCTACTGAGATTGACTCTACAGAGCCTAAGCCAGTAGTCTCTAATACTTCAATCAGGAAATTAAAGGCAAAAAAATCGAAGTCAACTGTTGTTGAGCATATAGGCACTTTGGATGAGGAGAGATTATGTGCTTATAGTTTCACTCAACTAAAATCAACTGCACTATCTCTTGGCTTAAAAATGAGGAGATCGAAACAAGAACTTGCACATGACATTTTTATGCACTACAACCCTGGCGCAGCAACAACAACACCAAAGTCAACCAAAAAAAGACTAATCTGCTCACCTGCTCACGGAGATCCTACATCATCCCCACCTGCGAAGATAAGCATGTCGAGGCAGCTCAAAATTATAGAAGAAGAAGCTAAACGGAATGTAAACAATAAATAACAGTCCTTTTATAACATTCATTTAGTTAACAGTAATATTTTTTAATTAACATGATTTTTCGGCGGATGTCTTTAGTGGTCAATAATCACAAAAAGTAAGTCATGAGTATGAATATGAAGAAAAATGTTGAAATGGAGCAGTATTTATTAAGATATCCAGGTCTTTGAGATGATGGTATGATCGAAAATTATAAAACAGCTGTTAAGTAGTTCATTATGTAGGAAAAACAGTTACGAGTCTGAATATGAAGAAAAAAGTTGAAATAGACCAATATTTATTGAGATATCTAGCTTTCCAGATGGTTTTCCAGATGGTAAACCAGGACCCTTCCAGATTTATAATTTTTGCAAAAGTAAGTTCCTTGTCACTCTCATCATTACCTCCCTCGTCTACAAAATCATTTTCGTCATCTGTCTCTTCATGTGAAGCTGTCTGTGCGGCCTTTCTACGGTCAAGCTCATCCATAAGTCTCCTTCTGTTTGGACTTTTGGTGTAACCTCTGGCCGGACGAATTACTTCTCGGAAAGCTGCTCTTGGATTGGTGAGCATGTGAACAACGCGAGGCAAGGCTGTGAGCGTAGGCCAAAAATGTGAGAGGACTGCTTTATGGACTTCATCAGGATTCTTTACGTCCACCTTCTGCTTCTTTCTGACAATGTGATTCAAGCACAGAATGTCTATGTGCTTGCAAGGCTTTCCTCCTCCTCTTACAAAGTCGGCGCAGGTATAGTCGAAGAATTTAATGTCCGTCCGGTAAGACATCTTGCTACGAATGTTCTTCAGCTCATAAGCACCATCCAAGTCCCTCTCTTTCGATACCTTGTAGCTTTTATTAAGTCCATGCTTTATGACTTTTAAAGCAGACTGGAGGCGTTTCCGTGAATGGTGGTCGGTTCTTGACATCCGTTTGGTGATAAAGCGTTCATTGTAGTCCTTGTTCTTGATGAATGCTTTTAAGCCACCTAAGCACGCTCTGTTTGACATGAAAGACACAAATAATGAACTTTTTAAAGGTGTTGTTACAGGCCAACTTTTCAACAGCACCATCGTCAATCATGAACGTTACATTCCACTCCTCATCCGCTGACAGAATTGGATTTTCTATTACACGTAAGTACTCTTTGATGGCTTTAATAACCCTCTCGAGATTCTCAGCATTGTGGACAGCCGTAGTGGAGATGAATGGAACCCTAGTAACTTTRTTCGAGTCCTGTGCTGTCCATACTTGGACTGGTATGCTCTTGTCGATGCGCCTTACTTGGATGGGATACCAACAGAGCTTATGAGCAGCATCGACACCAATGATTTCCTTTATGTACTCTCGGCATTTGTTCAAGTCCTTTTTGGCAATAAATACCATTTGAAAGTCATCCTGTGTCATGTCATTAATGTGCCTTCCATCTACAACTTGTAGGACCACAATATCACCTTGCTCTTCGTTCAACTACTGCGCAACAAGAGATCCTTAGGAAGTAAATCAAACTTTGGATGGAAGCTTGCGGAATGCTTTCCGCTACACATTACACTACAAACTACTACTCCATATTTATTTCGTTTGGTGTCAATGACAATCTTGGCAGAGCAATCTCGGTTGTGTTGACACGTTAGATCTTTGCAGTAACCGTATGACTTCTGGATTGGCAGCTGTATTGGTGTCCTTGGAAGTATGTACTCATTCTTTCCACACTTGATGGGCGGTAGCGGATTGTTGCAACCATTTTCAATGCAATGTTCTTCCACCTTCTTGTTTGGTCGATGCTTATTCCAATACCAGTTGGTCTGGCAGAATGGATGTTTCGAAAGGAATTTATGTAATTCGCTTGGAGGTTCTGACTCTATTTCGATTTTCTTTGAGGAAGCTGGGAACATGTACTTCCTGTGATCGCTTTTGTATTTTTTGAGCAGATCTCTGTTGACATAGTAGCCTTTATGACCGCTGTTCTCGGTACAATTTTTGCAGCTGCACTCATCGGATTTAGACCACGTCCTAGCTTTTCTTGTGGCATCCTCCTCCTCTTCCTCCTCTTGCTCACTCAGGTCAAGATCTTGATCGGATTCTTAATCATCAGATGACTCATCTAATTCGCTCAAGTCATTGTTAGAGTCAACATTGTCTTTGTGTTGTGACCTGTCTGAGCCTTCATCACTCTCAGTGTCATACATACGCCTAGCATTGGTCCACTTCCGTCCCATTGTTGTTGAGAAAGTTCAAAAACTATTCAAATCGAATTTATAGACCACCTACTATCCGTTATACAGTAAAACCAATAACCGCTCAGCTGTTTGTACATAAATGTTGTTTATTACATTATTCGCGCTCAATGTTCCAAATAAAATATTATTATAACGATTGAAAACAATATTATGAATCTCCATATCAAATTATGCTTCTCTGCCTCATACTATTCATACTAAATGTTTGTTGCCGCTGAGTTATTACCGTCCGATTGACCTGTGTCAAAATTAATCATTTTTGAGTCGAAAAAAGTTGTAACGTGTCGAAAAAAATCAGACTTGCTACATTATTTTGTATTGAAGGATTCCGATTGAAATTTTAAATCAATATTTTATCATTTTTACAATAATAACATTCAGTATTTTAGGGTTACCTTATTTTCCATGTGCTTCAGTCAAACCTCCGTTGGTTGTCAGCATCTAAAAATAAAGATGTTCACAATGTTCCTGCTGAAGAGTACAAGAAAGTCCTAGAAATTATTAAGTACATGGCTTCAGCAAAGAACAAGAGTGAGTACCTTGTGTATTACAACTACATGAAGGAGAAGTATCCAGACTTTGTTCTTGCATACTTCAATGCAGTCCGGCATGACAAACAAAATGGTGTCCCTTTCTATGAGAGATGGACATCAATCCATTGAAGGTGTCTTTACGGTATGTTTTATACAAATAATTTGTGTGAGGCCCGCTTCCAGTAATTATCCAATGTACTTATATATCATAACTAATTTAATTTTAGAGGTTGTCCTTCTATACTATTGAGGTGACCACTTGCAGAATATGAGTCCAATTTTTGAAATCGTTTAAAAGATTTATTTGAATATATGTCCCAGAGGCAGAAGTTATGTCAAAATGCCATCATATCCGTGAGGTTCTTCCCCTTCACACTGTTTTTGAGGTATCTTCTTACCGCTGGACCACTCCAATCACCGACCGCCATAATGGCCGCCTCACCCATACCCTGAAACAATGCTTCAACTGCACCACGAACTCTCAATGAATGACCTGTGTAACGGTTCTCATCCTTCACTGCTTTTGCGATAAAATTCAAAATATTCGCCGGATCATTCTTACCAAGAGGCTTCCCATTTTTAACGAACAGCAACAAATCCTTATACAACGCACTTCTTATCCTCGTTTGGAGCCACAAACGCAAAATTCTTGCCGGACAAAACTGAACGTTTTTTGACGCATAATTACAGAATATGTTCCTGCCTTTCTTTTTCATTTTGGTCTTTCTAAACCAAACCTATACTTCCTCTTTGAAAACCTTAATATCGGATACCCGTAACAATCTGATAGCCCTTGCTCTCTCCATCATACGAAGACCAACCGCTACAAACGCACAAGCCATTTGAAAATACTCTTTGGTCTTGCAAGCTGATAATCCATTTTTAATGAAATTCCTGTAATTATCAAACGGAAAGGGCAGTTTGTCCGGTCTTGCCGGGGTTGTATCAACATTTTTCAAACCTTTCATGAATCGACCAATCCTAAACGTGTTGAACGGGTTTTGCCAAGCCCTCATGTCATGCATTTGTGAAGCCAGAGATTTTGCTCTTGCTGTGCCCAAAACGGTTGAAAAAGTAAAATAATGCCAAGACAAAAAATTTTCTGCTTCTGATGTAGTCCACGGTCTGTCCCCAATAGCATGCTCAGTTTTAAATGAATCAATATGTTTCCAATACAACGCATTCACCGCTCTTGTGCTGTCCTGCTTCGCATTCTTAATGACATAGTTTGTCAGATCCTCTAAAAGTTTCCAACCACTTTTTTTTGTATAAATCGCATTCTGCGAAAAGCTTTATTAGAATAAATTTACATATTTATAAATGACTCTATACAGCCGAAGGCCCGCCTAGCTTGGCGGATTTGATGGCGTGCGTTGCGCAACGCGCGTGCCAGATGGAGTAAGAGGTCTCCATCAAAATGGTTGATATCTTCCTCAACACTTGGAGTGGCTTTTTGACTGGTATCTTACTAGAAAAACGCTTAACTACATCCATACTAGTGTAACCAAGTAGACTAGCATAAATAGTAGCTTTACGCTTGTCAGTCATAGGATGTTTGTCAAAATCAAAACCACTCTGGTACAGTGTAAAAGGAAGACCCCAGAATTTAAATGAGCCCTTTATAAGTGAACCTGGCAGCAAATTGCTGCGAATCAGTTCATTAATTGATCGCATTGCGTCATATGTGTATGGCAAATTTTTGCGACAATTTAGAGAACATGGGATTGGTCCTCATGTTGCAAAC
>JAOPGA020001034.1:0-87416 GCA_026419775.2 Acrasis kona
ACCCATATTCATCAATAGTGTTGTCAAAGCCAAACTTCCATAACGTAATTCATGTATTCAAGTTTGCTAGGGAATGGGGTCCTCCTGTGCTATATTGGTGTAGAGTATTTGAACATAAACACAAAGTATTCCGTCACCATGTACAGGCTGGTAATCACAAAAATGATGAAATATGGGCAGCATCAAGAGAGAACTTTATGCAATCAATGCGATGGATTTATGGGCTCCAGCAATCTCGCACCGAAAGGAATTACAAGAGGATGAAACCAGGAACCAAAATTATATATTTGAATTTGGACGAGAACAAGAGGGAGTTTGGTTATGGTGCTATCAACAATGTCAAGAATGGAGAGATTGATATTACTCCCCTACAATTTACACAATTTGGAAAGTACCACAACTCTCCACTTTACAGCTCTCATATATCTGGTCCATCCATCAAGATAAAGCTTGAGCATTATGTTGGTAGATTAACCTTAACAGATGGATTTGTCAACACATTTGTAACCTTGAATATAATAAAAAAGTGAATCGATTTATCAATAGAAGTGTGTTTGTTTTGATGCCGAAAAACCCTTGAAAATATAGGTAACGAACGGTTAAGCGACCAATACTTACCATTATTGAGAGGAATGGTAACGCAAAGTCTGGTGACAGAATGGTCGGTTTATGACCATTTCTTACCTTTTGTAACCACAAGCATTCTCACAAGTTAGAATTAATTTTCAATGAACAAAACAAGATTCAAAGGAATTGTTTACTCAGTTGACAAAGACGGATCTTTATTTAGTCAGACTTTCAAAAAAGGATATAAACTAAGTTACTCAAATGGACCAGTGTTGTGCGAAGGGGAGTCTTCATACTGGTAGCCCAGTTGGTAAGGTTGTTGAATTATTCTCTGTCCTAACTTACGTAACGAAATCAAACGGCCCAACGAAGCACGCTATTTTATTACTCTCCGATGCAATAGGACACACTTTTATTAATGCACAATTAGCAGCAGACACTTTTGCCGAATTAGGGAATGTTGACGTTTTCATTCCAGACATCGTTAATGGTGAGGGAATTCCAGTTTCTTACCTGAGTGGCGAAAAGTATGACGTTGCAGCTTGGGTGTCCAGGCACCCAAAAGAAACTTGCCGTCACATCATCTTTGACGCTGCAAGATCACTAAAGAGCGACATGGGGTATGAAAAAATTGGTGTCGTTGGGTACTGCTTCGGAGGTTGGGGAACACTAGAGTTAGGAGCATCAGATTTAGTTAATGCTGTTGCTGTTGCTCATCCCTCTCTATTAAACTTCCCAGCCGACGTTGAGAACCTTAAACAACCAGCCTTGTTTTTATGTGCTGAAGTAGATCAACAATTTCCACTGGATAAAGTGGAGAGATCTAAACAAATTACCTCCGAGAAGGCACTTGATAACAAATTTGTATTTTACCCAGGAACAGAGCATGGCTTTGCTATGAGGTTTAACATGAAATCTCCAGTAGTTGTAAAGGCAGCTGAAGATGCCAAGGATCAAGTGATTGATTGGTTCTATAAACATTTTAAATAAATTGTTGATAATTTTGACAAACTAATTCTTTATTTTCTCGAGAATGTTGTGAGTAAGATTAGGTAATCTCCTTTTCAACAGCTTTAACAACTTGAATATTCTCGAAAAAATAGCTCAAGGTGACGATAAGGTAAACTTTAATCACTTGAACAAGAATAAATTCTCTCTTTAATTTTTACAAAGCCCTACTTTATTTATTACGTGACGATTGACTTTTACTCCTCTTCTTTGGAGGCGTTATGCTCTTCTTTCTCTTCTTTTTTGGTTTCGGACTCTCCTCCTGCTCCTCCTCTTGCTCCTCCTCTTCATCAGCAAAAATAGGAGAAGCAGATCTCCTCCTCTTTTGTGAAGAAGAAGGAGTCGACGACAAATCTTGACTTTGTTCATCAAACAACGTGGAAGATTGAGAGGAAGCCGATCTCCTCCTCTTTCTCGAACTCGTTTCTTCTTCCATTCTTTGATTCTCCTCTTCATCATCGTCTTCTTCTTCTTCATGACGTGATTGATTCGATTTATGAATGGACATGTCGTGTAACAATCCCTTGATGTTATTTTTGAATTGATCCAATTCCATTTCCAATTTTGTAATCTTTTCGGATTCGGTTCGAATGCGTTGCTCTATTTTTTGGTTATCCACTTGATACTTTTGATGACAATCGTCTCGATCTTTGACCAAGTTCATAATCCTTGTCAAACGCTCCACATTTGTTTTCAATTTGACAAATTCTCTTTTTAATTGGAGAGGCATGGCACCGAATCTCATTTCGGATTCCCTTTTCGCACCGCCATAAATCACGCCGTTGCTCTCCAATCGCTCTCCAGCAATGGTCACCATCATGTGACAATTCAATTTTGCATTCAATCTCGATCTTCGATATTGCAATGCATTTTCGTGAGTATCGAATACCATGGTCGGACCCAACAATTGATATAAACTTCTCCTCCAGATTGGTAAAATCTCATCGCGAGTCACGTCGATCAAATTACATGCGTGTCCCAAAAATCCCTTCTCGTTACCAACGACCGCCTCTCCATCTGGAAATTTCAACAATCCTGATTCGGGATCGAATTTTAATTTATCGCTGAAATTGTCCATTGGAAGTAATGGAATGGAAGGATAGCTATTGGGACCGTGTAGTCCCTTTAGTTCTTGTCTGATGGTCGTAGCGGTGGATTGATCCCTACATAGAACCGTCTGCATGCCCTGAGGACCCATCGCTGCGCAAACGGCTCTATCGACGTCATCGTTGGGTGCGTAACCTAATGCACCTACGATTCCAATGATGCCGCCCGCTGGTCCTTGTCTATCGATCGATTTATTAACGTATAGAATGGAAGTGTTCTTTTGATTCGGATTGTAATTCTTAAAGTGACTTTGATTCAATTTGGTTTTATCCGATTCCATCTCCTCCATCTTTTCCACCTTTTCGTTGATTTCCCTAATCATTCTCTTGATGGAGTTGATGTCCGTGTATAATTGTAAATCTTGATTCAAATCATTACCCACCAGATTCTTGATTTCGAAATTTAAATTTTGAGTGATTTGATCCAATTTTTTGGTCCATTCCGATTGCGAATCTTGTGCTTGCTTCATGTTGTTTTTGCAGGATGTGATTTGTTGATGTGTGATTTTCATCTTTTCTTGTAATTTCCTTTCTTGTTCTAATACTTTACTAGAATCACTAAACGAGAATTCTAATTTTTTATTCGAAATGGAGAACGCATGATGATCGTCATCTTGTTGGCGATAGGTCAATAATAATTGGTATTGACCGCATGGGGCATCGCTTCCATCCTTGATGCTTAATTGATCGAATTTTGCAATTCCATTCTTGACTCTTGCTTTACAATTACCCTCCAACAGTGGCACCTTTTGTTTTTTATTGTTCATGCTCTTCACCGTCGCTTCCAACGTTCCAGAGTTTACATTTTTTGTAATGTTACCAAATTTGTCCACAATGTGGAATTTCATATTGGTCCAGAAACTGCGTTGATCGATGTTGCCCTTGTTGGTAACGAACGGCACCACAAAATCTTTTTGCGACAGGTCAACCGAGTGAGGTTCGCCAGGGGATACCAACACTTTGATACAAGTGGTCAATGGTTCCAGATCAGGTTCGTCCTCCCATGCATTAAATTGTTTTACGTAATCCAATTCGATCAGGTCAACTTTGAATTTGTAATGAATTAATCCTGATTTTAATAATTGATCATTTTGGTCCATGGGAAAGGTATAGATTAAATCTTGATTGGGAACTGCTTCTTGGTAACTTCTTACCATATATGGGTTGGTCAACCCATTCACCAATGCATCATCAACATCTTGATCGTCATCGCCATCTTGTTTTTCTTCATTTATGACTGGCTGTACCTCCAATTGAACGCATCCGGGCGCTCTTGTGGGTTTACCGTCTTGACCCATAATCTTGACCCTGAACGAATCTAATTTGGTACCCGCTTCGCATTCAATTAACGTATCGTGGTCGCTCGGCACGTCCAACGATTCATTTTCGATGATTAACGATTGTGGATGCGAACTCGGTATGATCGTCAACGTGACATTTGCATTTAAATTAGGCACCATCGCATTTTCAGATGCATTGGATTGCGTTGCGTTCAGTTGATCTACCGCCTCTGGTTCTTCTTGTTCCAACAAATCGCTCTCGAATCCAATTTCGAAACTAGTGTTCAAGTATTGAACGTCCCTCACTACGGCTAAAAAAGGCGGGATCAAGTATTTACCGTCGTTTCCGTCCAAATTGATTTCGCTGGTCGGTATCAAGTCGAGACCTTGACCAACGGTCATTCCAAAACTAAAACTTTGAGATGTGATCTTATTGCCGCTAATGTCATGTACGGTAATTGAAAATTCTGGGGTCAATGTAAAATTCATCAATGTGTATTTTGGACATGTGTCGCCATTAATGACCAAATGGTCCACTTTGCCCTCTGATAGCTCCACCGCTCCATATTCCACTCGAGTGATGACCTTGTTGCGATCTCGAACGCTAAGGCTTACTTTTTGTTTGCTCTTTCCCATTAATTTAATGTTACGGAATCGAAGGCTTCCTAGCGTCCACTTGGTAGTGATTTCTTCCGCGTGTTCGAGCGTCGCCGAATCAGATTCACATGCAACGAACGGATCGATTTGTGACAATGATGGATATAGTTCCAAATGTAATGCATTTTCTTTATCGAGTCGTATGCCGTGTACGTCGGTGATGTGTAGTGTGTATCCGAACGGTTGATCTACTTTTACAATGGACGGAAGTTGACTGGTGGAGAAACTGAATGGAGGACCAGGTACAGTAGTAATGTGTAATTGATACGAAATGCCGTGCTCTGAATTGGATAACGAATAACTACAAGTTTCGATTTTTTGATGGACCGTCAATGTTGGTAATTCGAATTCTCCATTTTCGTTGGTGGTGCTCATTTCTGGATTGTCGTCGTCGTTGTGCCAACTCGTTGTTATTTTAATGTTGCTTATGGGTTGATCCGATTCATTGTAAAATTCTAAATTTAGATTAGAGATTTTGGAACCCGCCACCGCTCTCAACTCTGCACTCTTATCATCGCTCGATAATATCTTGTAATCATTATTGCCCGATTGCTTTAATTTGGCCAATTTAAATTTCTTCAAATTCGCATTTGCATTCGGCGGAGTCGATGACGAAGAAGGTTTCTTCTTCTTCTTTTCGGCATTAGCCGTAGCGATAGTACTGGCGTCCTTTTTCTTCTTTGGTGTCTTTTGTCGTTCCTCATCATCGTCTTCGACACCAGTGACCCATACTTTACAACTCGTTTTGATGTTTGGAAAAGAAGATAAATAAAAATACAACTCCACTTGTTTTGTTTCTCCGGGTGGCAAATCTTTGATTTGTAGGGTGGCCTCGTGTTGATCGAACCGAAACACTCCTTGTTCTGGTTTCATTTCTGCGCTCACGCATCCATCGTCCATTAAATCGTTACTTGTAGCCTTACAGATTAATAATTTTTCTCGACTCGCGCTTGGATCGTGTAACATTTCGTCTCCGTGGTCATCCAACACTCGTAATTGGATACACGGTAAGATTCCATCTAGTAATCCTATTGGACTCGATTCGTCGTTACTGTGTGGGTCGATTAAATCTTTTTGAGTTTTTGATGTAAATTCTAAAATGCGTGGTTGTGAAGATTTAAGAGCGGAGGTCGCGGTGGTATCGACGTGTATGGCGTGGATGAGTGCTGGGTTCATTGCTGATATGGAAATGTAGGGATCGGATTGGGATTGATCATAACTTGTAATTTTCAAATTTGAAATTTGTAAAATTTGAAGAGATTTGTTACTAACGTTGATTTTTTGTAATTGAAATTGATGATTTGGTTCCAATATGCATCCCTCTGATTCTATGGATATGGTCGTTAATTCTTCAATGTCGATCATGTTATCGAAGCGATCAACGATTGTAAATTTGAAATTGAATCCATTCTCATCGCCATCATCCGATTGAAAATTAACATTAGATTCAACAAATTCCACCTTGTCCTTTTTGATTTCGATTCGTTTGAGAGCAACTGGAGGTCCAGGAGTAACAACTAATTTGTGAATTTTAGATTTGACATTTGGTAAATCTAAACATGTCATTTCGAAACAAAACGTGCCAGATTTTGTAAACTCCTTCAAGACCTTATTCAGTACGAAGCAATGAACGCCCTCTTTGTGTGGTCTATCGCTCGTTATTTTAATAACTTCATCATCGTTTTCTGGTCCTTGTTCCTCTCTGTAAATTTGTAATTGGATGGAATGTGATTTTTTGATGATTTTGTGATCGCCACCATGTAATGCACAACTAATGTATTTGAATCCATAACCGACTTCTAATTCTTTGGGAGGTCTTCTTTGTGATCTGGTCAACCCGCTTCCTTGTGTATCGACTATATCAATGTGACTAGGTTGTTTATCTTTTAGTTTTGAAATTTCCTTTTTGAATTCAGCACTCGTTAGTATTTTTACAATTTTATCCAACGGATAACTCTTATCTTCTTCTTCCTCGTCTTCTTCTTCATCTTGGTCTTGTCGATCTTGATTTGACTGCATCTGAGATGATGTTGAATTTTGTGATTTTGAATTAAATTGATCGGATGGACCGGATGGATCCCAATGTTGAACAGTAATCCAAGCCAAGTAACTCTCGCAAAACATTTCTCTAATCATGCCTACTCTTCTTGGTTGTGTTTTTAATAATACTTTTTGTCCGATGGTGTATTCTTGGTTTCCGTGTCTAATTTTATTGTAAAATGTTCTGGCGCCCTTACTTTTTTTGGTCTTGTCATAATCAATGTCATCAAAAACAATTTCTTGATCATGTTTTCGATGACAATCTTCGATCCATTGTTTATATTTTTGTGCCAATGTGCGATCTTCGTAACTCATCAGTTCGTTTCGTAATGGAGAGTTGACCAGATGTAACTTGTTGAAGGAAACTTCAAAGTTTGAATCTAAAAATAGCATTCCCTTGATTCGTCGGTAACAATGGTCTGGCACTTGACTTTTGTTCGCTCGTTTGCTTACTTCTCTGTGCATGAAAGGTAAATCTCGAATTTTTTCTTTTCCTAATAATCTTCCATTCCAAAAACATTCTAGACCTGGATCGCGTTCGTTGAGCGGAACGTTGGAAACGTTTTGTTCTTTATCGTTATCGATTCTTCCTCTGTGATAGTATCCATCGTAGACACCATCTGGAATGGGTAATGTTTCTTGACCGTCCCTGAAAGGAAAGTAATAGATGGTTCCCTTTACTTTGGAATGTATTTTGTTTTTACGTGCTTGAACGGAAACTTGTGAGGAACCCGCATCCATGCTTGATTGTGTTTGTGTCGGTTCTGCTACCAAGTTTCGAACGATGGCAGATAATTTCATTTCAAAGTGGAACGGATCGTATCCGTTGTGGATGTATTGTGTTTCAATGTCATTTTCGGAGTGTTTGATTAACGACCTTCCATCAATTAAAATGTCAATCCTTTCGTCGTCCTGTTGTTCGTCTTGTTCGGGTCTATCGAGTTCTTCGTCGCTGTCTTCAATTTCAGGTGAGCTCTCAACCTTTACTTTGTTTCCCTTCTCTCCGAAAATGTAATAATGGTACAAGTGGGATAATTCTCTTCGTACGTGACAAGCGTCGTACCTGGTAATGTATAATTCATTTACATTGGTTATGGTTATGCAAGTAAAATGTTCGCCCCAAGCAACTTCGCTCTGATCTATACTTCTTGTTTTTGTGGTTGTGGTCCATTTTCCATCATTACTTGTATGTACTCCTCCTTTTTGTGCAAAATCTTGTTCCAAACGAGTTCTTGATAATGTTACCTCGTTGACTAATCTTGACTCTTTTACTTTACTTACAATTTTTACATCATCACCCAGATTGAAAATGGCCTTCTTGCTACCCACTCCGTATCTTGAAAAGTCGCTGGTGATGTATCGTTCGCTTTTTGCTGCTTTTTGTGTGTGTTGGTTGGAGGTTGTTGGAGGTTGCGAAATACCCATGGTGGCCCAACTTATAAGACCTGTATGGTTCATTCCTCGTCCATTATCCCATATTGTAAGTTTTGAAACTTCGTTGTTAGATTCGGGCTGCATGCGAATGTCTATTGTTCGCTTTAATCCAGTACCGAAGGTATTTTGGATTGAATTGTCAATCAACTCTGCGAGTGCAGTTATAAAGTCGTACTCGTCTCCACCGTGTATAAGAATGTTCGCGTGTGGTGTAATGTCCACCTTCATTTCTAAAGCAACATTGTTGGGCTCTTCGTTGTGAAGATTTGTGATGAGAATGAGTGCGCTCGATCTACTGTTTATAAACTCTTCGAAGAGATCGTCCGTCAAGTCTTGGTCATCAGTATTTCTAATGCTTGATATATTCTTCTGCTTTATTTTGAATGTCGTTGAAATTGACGATTTGAGCTCCTCTAAGTTGTCGCACCGAGCAACATTCTTCTGTTCACCCGTGTGTGCATCGATAACTAAAATAGCGTCTGATTGTTTAGAGCCATCATTTGTTTTTCTCTTCTTTTGGCTTGGCTGTGACGATGAGGCCTCCTTCTGCCTCTTTTTTTGTGTGGACATGTGCGTTCAATGAATAGATGGAAAAATTGAAATTTGTTGTAATTACTTCAAATTGAACTAAACCCCTATCAACCAACCTCGGCTTAACAAGAACGGTTCTTGTTAGAAGTGGAAAACATCTAGTGATACCTGTAGATGTAGAACTATTTATTAAACGTCAAATGTTACAAAAGATATTCTACTCAACCTCAAGGAAGAAGTGATCATGATATTTCTTCTTTTGTTTATTGTTCTCGGTGTGGCTTCACATTTGAACCAAAAGTCGAACTCTATTCAAAATAGAAGATGCTTTGAAGAAATGGAGGTGCCAGTGTGCACCACAGTATATGAGGATTCATGCTACGAATATAAATATGAGGTCATATGCGCTGATTACGACCTCTACAGATTCCATTATATGTTTCCAGTTCCTTACTGTGGTGTGCCTCCTTTCTTCGAACCGCTTGTTCGCAACTTGACGTTCAATTTAATCGAAGTAGACACAACATCTACTTTCACAAGTAAAATATCCATTGTGGAAAGAGATACGATCCTGTATAGCAACGTAACTCAACGATGGAGACAAATGGCGTTTGGTGATGTAGAAATTGAAGGAGGTGCAATACAAGGGAAAAGAATGCTGCAATCTCCAAGCAGTCAAATTTTTTCCAAAGGCAAGAGATTCACGTACTCAAACGTTATGATTGCTGCTTCCATAACAAACCTAAGAACTTCGAGGAAACAAGCAAACATCGAACCTAATCAAACCACATCAGTTTTAATCGGTGGTATGGGAGTTGGAGCCCTTCCCATATTCTTTCATGACTACTTTCCAGATTATAAAGTCGATGTCATTGAAATTGATCCATCTGTAATACGAATGGCAGAAAAACATTTTGGATACAACGCCTCGAAATCTAGGCTTACGAAAACTCAAGACGTCAAACAGTTTTTAGAAGAGACAACAAACAAGTATGACATCATTATGATTGATGCTTTTAATGAAGACGGTGCCCCACCTGGACTTTTTGACCAACATTTTTCGGATGTGTTACATCACAGGTTGCTAGATTCTGGCGTACTTGTTGTCAATACTTTTTTATAGTAAGTATATTTCGAAATGTTGTCACCACTCACATTGTGTCATAGTAAAAATGCAAATGAACCAACCGAAGTTTGGAATCTCTTCAGAAGTAACTGGTCAGAGGTTGATGTATTGTCTTCTCTGGAAAATTCAGGAAACAAGATTGTAGTGTGCCAGAAGAAGCATGTCGACACTAATTCGGTTTTGGACTCGGCCAGAGAGGTTGACAATGAACAAGTGGAGGACTATGGATTCAGTGCTTATAATATAATGTCATATGGGCTCTCCAATGCTGAGATTTTTTTATAGATATGTAATAAATAAATTCCTTTAAACTAACCGTGCTAATCTATTTCAACGTTCCTCCAAGTTAACCAACTACTTTGATAGCGGTGCCCATTGATTATATTATTACGAAGTCTAAATAATTCTTCTATCCACCGGTAGTATTGTGAGAAGAATTGGATTACTCTTGTGGTAATCGTAACACTGGTAAAGTTTGCCTTTACAAATGATTGGAATAAAGAATGTGGGGAATACATGTTATTTGAACAGTGGTGTGCAGTCGCTGTTGGCCCTAGATTCCATGAAGCAACTGATTTTGGATGATGAAGTAGTTAAAGTAAAACTTGAATAAATAAATTCACTCATTTTACACAATAGAGGTTAGAATCGAACTTCAAGAAAGAACCCAAAGAGAGGACACGATTAGTTTATAGCTTTTGGCTGCTATCTAGGGATATTTTAAAAGGTGTTAAGCCTAATCCAAACAGGTTCATTTCGAGCCTATGGTCACTCTACCCACACTTGAGTGACTATACACAACAAGTAGATTTTATCAATCAAGGCACTTTCTAACAACTACAGGATTCTGTAGAGTTCGTCCAACTTCTTCTAGATTCAATTCACGAAGAGTTAAAGATACAAATAGAACCTGAGGCGAGTACCTCTGACGATGACCAAACAAAAATACAGAAAATAGAGGCAGACGAAACACCCCCTGTTTTAGACGAACCCAACAAGAAGGTTGATGGAAAGCCACAAGTCTCCGGCGACCCAAATAACCTCTATAAACAACTCATACCAAAGCACGACGCTTCGACTAAAATTCCAAAACAAAAATACACATCTCCCATCCAAGAAAAAGTAAGTTTCAATACGGCAAATTATTTATAATAAAAGTTTGGAGGTTTTCTACAAAGTGAACTTAAATGCAACCAGTGTGGTACCCCATCAAATTGTGTAGATCCATTCTTCGACATTAGTTTGAGTATGCCTGACGAAAACCCTCAAGAACATGATGAAAACATTTTTAAAAAGGTTTACAAACTGTAAGTACCTAACTACACATATATTTAATCCTTTCATAGATTGAAGAGTGTTGTATCCAGCCTTCCACTTTTAAACCTCTTACTATGCGGTCAAACATATTCATTGCTACAATTACTAGTTTTATTCTTTTCAAGGCAACCACTTGATGAGGACATGAATTGTGAAGCATGCAAGTGCAAGAGATCGGGAAGTAAAAAGTTCCGGGTGTTGAAAGTTCCTGATGTACTTTGTTTTCACATTAAGAGATTTAGTCACACAAGATATTCTTTTTTATTCAATTATTCTTTTTTACAGAAAAGGACCAATCATGTAACTTTCCCATCAGAAATTAATGTAGATGGAACAACATACAAGTTAAAATCTGTGGTGAACCATCACGGTAGTAGTTTGGCGGGAGGACACTACACAAGTTTTGTTATTGATAAATTGTTTGGGTGGTGGTTGTGTGATGATAAGTATACTAAGAAGGTGGCATTAGAGGACGTTGAGTCAAGTGAAGTGTATTTATTGTTTTATGAAAAGGTTCATGAATAAATGTTCGAAATTATTAAAAGTAGCAATGATATTCTGTTGGGTTAGTTCAGTTTAGCGTGACTTGCCTTTTTGTTTCACTCTATATTAGGTATGTGATGGTATATTCCAAATGTTCTTGGGTGACGCACCGCTTGGGGCTACCGTAATGTTTTGTTTGATCCTGTTTACAATATTATTTAAAAATTATGCGTTTTGTCGTGTGTGTTTGTGCATTGGCCGCCATTATAGCTGCCGTCACAAGCAAAGATCATGCTGATCGAATTATAGAATTACCTGGATTCGGTAATGTAGAACACTTGAACTGGTTTTCTGGATATAAGAGGGTTCAAAGTCAAAACAACAAGAATGGAACAATGTTTTATTGGTTTTTTGAAGGTCCAAAAGATGCCCCTGTCATGGTGCGAATAGATAACGTTGCTGTGCTAATAGTTGATAGATGTGGCTTAATGGAGGACCTGGATGTAGTAGTCAAATTGGATTGTTTGCAGAACTTGGTCCACTCCGCATCAAAGAGGTAAGTCAAAAAAACAAGAGTATAACTCAATACATTAGGATATAACATTGGAGAGAAACCCAGACAGCTGGTTAAATCATGTATCATTACTTTTTGTAGACCAACCTATCGGTACAGGATACTCATCGGCCGACGGTCGAGAACACTTTACCGAGAATGAAGATGAAGTCACTGATCATTTATACTCACTCTTGAGTCAATTTCTTGTTGACCATCCCGAGTATGATGTAGATTTTTACTTGGCAGGAGAATCATACGCAGGAAAATTCATACCGTCTTTAGCAGAGAGAATTGTCAAAACTAAACATTTTGGTACAAAGGGGAGACTTGCAGGATTAATTCTAGGAGACGCCCTTGTCGATCCCATCATACAGGTAATGCATCAAAACTTTAAAACCAACATTTGTTTTAGAGGACAATAAAAACAGATCATGCCTACTGGAATGGGCTGATGAGTCTTGCACAGAGGAATCAACTCACAGCACTTCAGAATAAATGCGTGAGGCACATTCAACTAGGAGGAACCAACCAATTGGACGGACCTTGTGATGAACTTAAATCTGTCATGGTACTTGTTTCGATCTTCAACCGTCTAATGTTTTAGCTTTTATACAGTGGAATCATCAATGTTTATGATCTGAGGAGGTTTGATCCATCAACCAACAAAACACGTATCGAACTGTACCTTAACAAACCAGAAGTAAGATCAGCACTACATGCGCCCAGCGTCGACACAAAAGCGAAATACACATGCTGTTCCAAGACCGTTGTCTACATGCATCTCAAGTACGACATTTTGATTTCGTTAAAGCACTTGATTCCTTATTTAATGAACCATACGAGAATATTACTTTACAATGGTAACTTTGATCTTCAAGATGGACCAGTTGGAACAGAACACTACCTTCATACACTAGATCTTCCTGGCTATAAAACTTTGAAGAGAGATTTATGGTTTGATGGTAATCAAGTCGCCGGCTACGTTCAATCGATTGGAAACTTGACATTTGTCACCGTGCATGGTGCCGGACACTTTGTACCCACTGATCAACCAAAGACTTCTCAAGATTTGATCCGACGCTTTACAAGAAATCTAGAGTTTTGTCCGTCCGGTCATCAGATCCCAGTCACACATTCTACTTTAACTCCTGCGGAGTTTGATAAATATCTTGAAAAAGATTCTAATAATAAAACTTTACTTCCGTGTGATATTCAACAAGTCGGATGCAAGATTATTTGTAAGCACGGATCTTGTGTTCAAGGTAATTGTGTTTGTAAGGAAAATTATGTAGGTGAGGATTGTAGTATGGCAATTACAAAACTTGTAAGAAGTACAAAATTCTCTTTGTTGCCACAGGATTGGCGGTACTATCACTTTAAACATGACTCCTCTAATCTGATTCTTAACATAAGATATGACAACAATACCCAAGTACCCGACTATGACCACTTTGCTGGTCACGGACTGGGTGTGATAGGTCCTGTTCAATTATGTGCATATGTGTATAAAAAGATACCAACTCATTTCGCATTTAGTAGTATAGTTTGTGGAGAGGGCATCAGTACCATTCCATGGAAAGGTGGTGAAGGAGTGATTGGTTTGTTTAATGGAGAGAAGTATGGTGTGAAAGGTTCTTTGAGAAGTGATTTTGTGAGCAAGAAAGTTGTCAAGTATGCGTTCCAAGCCTCCTTCAATACAAAAAGCTTTTTGACCGCTGGAATATCTATTATTGTAGTTATTGTTGCTACCCTAGCATGGGTATCTGCAAAAGCCATGAAGAAGTGAACGGTGGGTAATAATTTTGATTTTTGTTTGGAATAAAGATTAGTTTCACATCTCTGCTGTTTTTGATTACAACTTTTTTACAACCAAATCATGTCCAGTGACAAGTTGGACGCCTTTAAAGAGGCTCTGAAGACTGGTGACCCTATTGTTCAGAAGCAAACCATTCGAAACATGGTACAACATTGTTTAAATTTTGATACGAAAGGAGCAAA
This sequence comes from Acrasis kona, assembly GCA_026419775.2. Taxonomy (NCBI): domain Eukaryota; phylum Heterolobosea; class Eutetramitea; order Acrasida; family Acrasidae; genus Acrasis; species Acrasis kona. The sequence goes on from JAOPGA020001034.1 coordinate 14,104, forward strand.
TACACCACACGCTGCACAAAATTCAATACTTCAGGTCCTGCAGGCGAACATTAGGAGCGGCACCTTTGCAATAAGTTCATCATCTTTAGATGCCCTTGTTTACATTGTCACACACCAGACCATCCCACTACTAAACATCGAGGAGCTGATCACACTATTTACGAAAAATGCTTCAACTTGCAACCTTAGATTGGTTCCGAATGTTACTAGAAGCATAGTGCACCTTTTATTAGTAAGATTATCTCAACGCGGAGCTCCACAGCACAAGAGCGACTACTTCTTCAAAACAACAATTACAACCCTCGTCCAGAATCGGTTTGAATCATGTCACGAATTGAACGAACTTGTCCCAAACCTTCTTCTCGCACCTGCATTTGGTTTGACCTTTGAGTCAATCTTTTATAATTTTTCGCACTTTTTTGCCCTTGTACTAACCAATAGGGAGGGACAATCAGGTTCAAATGAAGTCCGTGTTAAATTAATTACAAGTTTGTGCAGGTCGTGTAGAGAGCTGTTAGCATCACCCAATAGATCCAAACAGGCTGAATCAATCCTATTGTTCCTATTTCACTTTGTGCCCACCTTTGACATTGATTCAGCAGATGTGTCAGGCAGTTCAACTTTCAACCCATTACAAGAAATCACATACACACTTACAAACCTCAACTGGGCGGAAGAATTCAAAAATGAACTTTCTCAGCTAATGATGATGAATCTAGTGTCGACTTTTGAAGAGTGTAGATCTAACCAGATGGACTTAGTACGTGCCTACGCTGCGCTCATAAAATTCATTCGTGACGCATACTCCGGAAGAGAACATGAACTTTCGGTTTACATTCCTTTATGGACCATGCTGATCATGGAATCAGACTCTGACGTTAACAGCCAAGACTTTTTACTTTTAATCACAATGGTGCTTGACTCTGTACTCACATCAAGTCAATCATCCATTCCCTTATGGTGCAAGTGGTGCATAGGCCCATTAGTCCACATTCTGTCGACGAGCGACAACAAATCACAAAGCATAGCACAAAAGTATTTGAGTCGCATGGAAAACATCAACCTCAACCACGATCCACATGACACCAACATGAGTGTTCACATCAATCATCACCTCCATCCCAAAAACCAAACATTAGGACGATTACACTTAAGAGGCCGATCTAGTTCGTTACCCATCCTAATACAAACATTAAACTCCATTCACACCGATCCATCCTACCTACATCAATACCTGGTCAACTTGAACTCTTTATTAGAAACATTTCCCAACCACTCAAGTTACTCACAACAAGTATTATGTTTTGCATTCATCTCCACAAGAGGTCAACCAAAACTACGTCAAGAATGTTTACGCGCCATGTCAACAATGTCACAACAAAGTTTAGCCAGCGGAACATTATTTCAACCAATCATCCTATACGAATCATCTCGCGAACAACACCCACTTTGTCAATCTCAACTTTTACATTACTTGCCCACCATCAGCACGAAACATTATTGGAACGTGATGCCCGTCGCAAAAACATTAAACACATTATCAAAATCACAAATCACTCCGGTGGCGTTGAGGAGCGCTAATGTACTCTGGCAACACAACGATCGTTACTTTTCCCGCCTCAAATCGCTTTTAACCGCCAATAATAATGCCCAACAAGATGATTACAATTTGGAATTGAAGTTAAGCATCTTTAGCACCATTTGTGACATTTGTGAAAAGGAACCACATCATCGCGGATTAGATTTATTTTCGATTCTAGCGAATACTTTACAATCAACCAATCAACATTCAGCAGTAATTTGCATCATGATCAAGGCCATCACCCATCTCGTCAAATCAGAAAGTTTGGATTTCTACGCCACTTGGTATTCGTTATTACAATCGACCGTATTACCTCGTTGCGAATCTTCCAATTTGATTTCCATCACATTGTGTCAATACTTATCACACGGTCACATCAAATCAAAATCAAAAGAATCATTTAACGAATCTGACGAAAATAATTTATTCGTCGACTACAACGCGCCCAATAAGAGAGAAGTAAGAGACATGATGAGATTGTTATGGAATTTTACAAATCACTCCAATGCACATGTAAGATGCGAAGCATTTCGTTCGTTGAGCAAATACCCGTTAAGGGCACATTTGTATAATTTCATGAGCGCTTTGGAAGAATCGAAAGAAATTTCGGAATTGAGCGATCCCAAAAATGAAGAATCGACTGATGAAAAAAAGGACATTTTCACTCTACAACAAGTACGTAAGGCAAGATTGATTCGATTTTGCGAATGCATGATTGAAAAATTCAATAAGGAATCCGAACAAATCGTTCTTTTGGAAATGAACAAGTTATTCGATATGATCTTGAAATCAGAATTGAGATTGGATGCATCATCTAATTCTTCAATGTCATCTTCCGTAACACATGCGAACCATTCGATGATTGGTAGTGGTGCCATTTCACATGTGATCAAAATGGGCGATCACTTCATCAAGGACAAATCAGCATATGCATCACAATTATGGACGTTGAACAATCATAGTAGCGATCGACAAATTCAAGATTGCATTACTGATTTGAATAATGTGAATTCCAATCACGATCAATTCTACTTGCAAACGATCTTATCGCAAGGTTTCATGAGCGTTGCTCAAAAATGTAGATCTAATTTACAAGAACAAATCGTCATGGACACCATCAAGGACGTGACCATTCCATCGATTGTTCAAAATGGCGTTAGTTTATTGACCGGAATTTCATTCTTGATTCCATCTCATGCGAATCAACGAAGAGATTTGTTATCGAAATTTATCAGGCAATTAACGAGCGACGAACAATACATGGAGGATAGTTTGTTAATGAGTTGTTACTTGTGTATGGTGAACACATTAACGGTGCAACAAGATTTCGAAAATTCACATTCGGTTCAATCCATTCAACATTTGAAAAATGAATTAAGAGATGGCGGAAATTTATTATCGGGAATAGCATTGGGTATATTGACTAGATCGTTGGCTATTGGTAATCAACAAGAATTCAAATCTGAATTGAATGATGTGAATGAAATTTTACATCTATTCAAAATGTGCGAGGAATCATATGATGGAGATGATTGGAGGGTGTTATTGAGCGTACATGTCGGTCGATGTTTATCTACTGATACAGCGCTTAGAATTGGTAATGTTGATTGGGCGATGCATCTCTATGAATCTGATTTGAATCAATTGAATTTGGCAACAAAAGGCGAAGGAGATGCCGGCGATGTACGTCTCATGAGTACATGTTTGGGATTACCATACACCATTACCTCCCTGATTCACCACTGTAAAATTACGATCCAACAAGTAATTAACAACGTATTGCCTCTCTTCGAATCCTTAATTCAAATCTCATCGAAAAACACATTACCTTCATTCGCACGCACACATAGAGCATGTTGCGTTGGTTATGGCTCTCTGTTATTTTCCATGTTATGCGAGAGTAGATTCTTGAATCAAACTCAAATCATTTCTGCAGATGAGATTTTTGCATTATCTGATTACAACCAATGTGTTTCCAAATTAATGGGTCAATTATCAATTGATAAAAATAACAACTCGACTATCGTAAGCGACATCATGTTGGGTCTTGCTGCTTGTTTTGGAATCGATTTGATTGTTCCCGTTCACATGAATCAGTCGACCAATCAACAAGATTTGTCGGAATGGGGATTTGGTCCATCTCCCGAAAAATCAATTGTGTCCCCAATACATTACGTGGCTCACCGAAGGATCTTTACAAAGATTTTAACGGCCAATCAAGACCCAGAGGAGGAAAAGGTGGCGACGGCGGAGCAGAGAGGAGCGAAGGGTATCTCTGGAGATCAAGTCATAAGAAGTTTACAATTAATAAAAAATTTAATGAGCGATTCTAAATGTGATCACAAAACCAAATTACATGCTTCGTTGGTTTTGGGTTCCCTGTATGATTGTTATTCTTGTTTGATTAATCAAGAGCAAAGTGAGATTAGCACTAGTCAAGATGTTAGAATTCCTTTACAAAATTTGGACCAATCGGGCTTGAGCGTTGGTTTGATCCATACGCTGGCTAATGATAAGGACCAAGGAAGAATCTTTACTGCGCTGGAGGCTTTGATCCAAGCTCCCTACTTGCCAATGATGCAATGGAGTACATCTCTAATGCACATTATTAAATCATCTTCGAGCAGCGCACAATTAAAATGTAAATGTGTTGAATTGTTATGTAAAGATGCTAATAGTGGATCTGCCACTAGTTTGAAGTTAATTTCTTCATTGTGTGGTCCTCAGCATTTGTGGATGCTTGAGAACGATCTGCAAGCAGCCATCATAGAGGGTCATGTTTTGACCATGTTGCTTTACATGCTGCCTCCAATCAAGAGTAAACAATTAATAACTGATGCTTTTACGAAGCAACCAATAAATTTATTGAAGGGATTGTACAATGCGTTCAGTCCAAACTCTTTGTTATATTCTTTACAGCGACATGACTTGATTTCTCTTGTGCAACATGTTCAAAAAACGTTAAAAACGATGGTGTCAAATCTTGTGAATGTGATTGGTGTCAAGGGTGACAAATTGCATTTGAACAACTCCAGTGTCAATGAGTTGAGGCAGTTGGTTGATCTGGTAGTTTTGATCACAAATAACACCAACATTGATCAACATTACGCGATCAAGAGCGAGAGGGCACAACAAAAAGTGATCAAGAGAGGTGGAGATGTATCATCTGCCGCTCCACCAATCCAATTCTCTCATGATGTTATGTCTTTGGAGGACGGCATGAATGTAACAAATGCCATCATGAGCATCATGCTTGCTTCGGAAAGCGACATGAAGAGAGTAAGAGAAATGTGCATGAATCCAAAAACATCAAGAATCGCATCGAATGCATTCTCAAGCATGTTGATGAACAAAGTTGGTGTAAATAAAAAATGGGCTCAGGATTGTGTTGATGTAATGTCATATTTGTTGAGCATGTGCACCAGTTCCATTGAGCAAGGTGATCACTTTGATATGAATAACGCACTACTGTTTTTATCTCACCAAATGTGTTTATATAGCAACAGCGACATGTATTTATCCCTCTTCTCTCACGACTCTCTCACACTGTCCAAACAACATTCTGGTTTTGTGAACATTGATTTAAAAGTTGATCAAATCTTGGTCTTTTCTTTATCTAGAGCATTAATCGAGAACAAGTTGGGTCCCGATACTGAAAGGGCACTGCTAGATAGGATTTATCGCTTTTTGCACATTAATAAACCTGACGCAGATGAATTCTTATTTGCTTTTGCGATACCACTATTGATTAACTTGAGGGTTGCAAACAGGCTGGCCTCTAAATCATGGGTGCAGATTGGATCTTGTATAGAGAAGGCTGCAATAAGGAGTATGAAGAGTTTGTGATGGTGTCAGTAGAATATAATAAAATGTCGAATTTCAATCTTTGTTTTATTAATCTACAACTGCTTTCCAGTATTCCAAGCTCTATAGTGGGTATCATAGGTGGTTCTAAAGCCTAGGTTGTTAGATTTGTGTAGAGACTCTGTTGGCTTGGTGTTCAAATCTGTATTGTGGTAATTTGGCAAAGTGTTGTGTTTCTTTAATGCGTTCGACTCCTTATTTGTGCTGTCCTCTTCAATTATCTGTCCCATTTTTTTATTTTTAGTAGCTTAATATTTTTAGCTAAATATAAAAATAGAACTTGATCATTGTAACTGACATACAGATAAAAATCGTCAATGGAGCTGAAGGGCCTTGATAATAAGCTTTCTTTTGTCATCAAATTAACGTGTTTAAGTTTTTAATGCACTATAAAACAACACAGATCACCGATACCAATTGACATGATATAGCTAAAATATTTTTTGAGGATAGACAACTTGTTTGCTGCAAAAACTCATAGTCAACCTTTACCAACAAGAAATTTCATTAGATTTACTTCAAACTATTTCATTTATTGATTTATTTACAGCATGGCAATAACGACGGCTACTAGTGCAGAGAATCCGAATGCAACTGTTGATGCTGAAGAAGCTCTAGCATTATCTTCACCACTTTCATTGTTTCCAACTGGTGCTTTGGTGGCTGGCTTGGATACTTGTACTGGTGGAGATGTTGTTGTGGGTGCAGCAGTTGGGCATGCCTTGCAAACTGGGCAGTGGTCACCAGTGCGTCTAAATCTTCTTGCGGGTGATGCATTGTTGTCACCAGATAGGTTGGCATCAACGGTTCCGCATTTGCATGGTGGGCAAGTAGTTGGTGCAGCTGTTGTGGTTACTTGAACTGGTGGGGATGATTCAACTGGTGCTTCTGAAGTGGCTTGAACTGGTGGAGATGTGGTTGTTGGTGCGGCGGTGGTTGGGCAAGCCTTGCAAACTGGGCAGGCATCACCGTTACGTCTTTGTCTTCTGGCTGGGGAGGCGTTGTTGTCACCTGATAAGTTAGCATCAACAGTTCCACATGGGCATGGTGGGCAAGTAGTTGGTGCAGCTGTTGTGGTTACTTGAACTGGTGGAGAGGTGGTGGTTGGTGCAGCTGTTGTTGGGCAAGCCTTGCAAACTGGGCAGGCATCACCGTTACGTCTTTGTCTTCTGGCTGGGGAGGCGTTGTTATCTCCGGATAGATTGGCATCAACAGTTCCACATGGGCATGGTGGGCAAGTAGTTGGTGCAGCTGTTGTGGTTACTTGAACTGGTGGAGAGGTGGTGGTTGGTGCAGCTGTTGTTGGTGCTGCGGTGGTGGGATCAGAGTTTCTTCTTTGGCGAGAAGAGTCTGCACTTACTGCGAAGATGATTGCAAGAGCAATGAAGATAGCTAGAATGAATTTCATTTAACTTGTTGTGTTTGTTTTTGTTGAGTTTTAACAAACAGCTGAGCTGTTTAAATAGGATAACCCAAACTAACTATAGATTCTAAAATTAGATGTTCTATAATAATCATTCATATTCCATATATATTATAACGCGCGAATTATGATTTTTACAAGCAATTTAATTGGATTATTAGATTTATGCATAAATTATGCTAGTGCTAGTAATTGTAGATTTACTTATTTTATGGGCCCTTATTAAACTAAACTGGAATTTATACAAGTTGTAGTAATGACGGATATGGCGAACAATCAACAGCGCTTTGGTTAAAACAGTATCTGAATGCAAGATCAGCTTGAGGAGATGACTGCACAACAATAGATTTGTGACCATTTGTCGGAAACAAAGAACTTAAAAATGATCCTATCCTCAATGCTGTTGGAGAGCTATTCTCTTCCATATATAGCACAGGCCATTGGAACAAAATATCGTTGATAGTAACTCTACAAGGTACAATGTGTTTTCTGCGTAGCTGTTCTAACGTAATAAATTTATCAACTTGTATTAAAGAGTTTAACATTGCATCGTAACTGACAATAGCAGCGGTGCGGGCTAATTTCCAAAAATCAACACTGCTTAACACAGGGATGCTAAATTGATCACTAATCGAAAATGAAATACTTGGAAATGAAATACCAGCGTAATGGACATCCAGCACAATCTTATTTTTACTTTTTAATAAAGAGGTATTATTCAGTAACAAATGATGATATAATTCAGTGCTTATTCTTGACTCAGTACCACTAGCCACAACAAAGCAAGTGTTGATACATCTTGTGGCTCCGCTGACATTAATAAATGTTTTGCGTTGCCCACAGGAACTATGCATTGGCCATAAAACTTTATTATCTATTTGATTGAAATGCCATTTTTCATTATAATCAATAAATGACCATCCTAGAGCCCCTCCAACAATAAACACTTTCTTTCCATCAATCATGCTCAGTAGCATATCATTACTCGATAATAAATGCTCCAGACTGGATAGCGCAGATAAGTGCTTTACAAGAAGATGACCGCCTCCATGAAAGCAACAAGTGGAACGTGTGACCACGCTAGTGTAAGGATGTTGCTTAGTCATCCAAAAGTCACCTCCCAAAACAACACTAACAGTAGAATCTGTTAAATAGCTGTACATTAATTTGTTTTCCTCGCTTGGGCTAATATTGTCATGAATCTCTGTGACTTTATCAAGGATGAAACTAAAATCAAAAACATCTAGAGTGCTTATACGCATTTCAGTTTGACAAAGTGATGGAGCGGACATTATTATGTCGGAAGAGCCGTAAACATCTTCCTCCTCTGAGACATATCCTTCTTCAATTTGATCATTTTTTAAAACTGGTGTAAAGTCAAACAATATAGAATGTTTATTATTTTGTTCGATCAACCTGTATCTGGATGATGCCACATCAGATTTTACCAAATACTCGTTAATGTTATCAGTAAGAGATATGGACTTCCACAGACTCAAAGCCCTGAATGATACAAAAAAATTAAGAGGAATGATGGGAGCCAGGTACATTATATCGGAGTCTTGATCAACTTGGTGACCAAGTTCATTTACAATGGAATTTGATACAAAATTGTCTTTACACTACAATACATATGAACAACAACAGATTATGTGATAAAACTTACAATCAAGTCAGCGAATATTATTATTTTGTTAGATGAAGATGTTAACAAGTCGATGGATTCAACTGAAAACATATTTTGTTGTAATTGCACAGTGGGTAAGATAGAACAGGTTTGGGGGAGACCAGCACCAATGTACGTTACCATTTCTATATGACCTATCCCGGGTACTACCTGTTTATTAATTATATTCTGCACCACAAAAAGATTTATAATTGGAGCATTTAAAAACAACACAGACTGCGATGCCAGAATCTCGAAGATCTGTATACCACTCTTGTTCTTCGTTTGATTTTTGGATAAACAGTGTATGTTGATGTCTGTAATAAACCCGCCAATGCTTATATAACACCGCCTTGGGTGATACATGTACGTGTATTTTGGCGTTTTGTGATGGTACACCTCATAATCAACATCTTCCTCCCTCAAAATTCCTAACAGTATACTTAAACGATAGGGTAGTGTTAACGGTACATTTTCGGGTAAGTAACTCATGAATGTGTAATTGCGGGATGCATTTATGAAAGTAATATATGTAAATTTTGAATTTTGATTCACATTTAATCCAACTGAGATCGTGGCTTTAGAAGGATGCTGCTTCGAAAATTTAGAATATTTTATGGTGGTAGATTCCTGGCTAATTATGGGTAACTCCACATCGCTCAACTTCTTTATCAACTCTGTGATATGGTCCTTATTTTGAGTTTGCTCAAAGATGTGGAGGATTGCGTCCATCACCTGATTATTCGTTACAAAAAGATATTAGTCAACTTGGTTGAAGGATAATCAATCACCACAACAAGGTTTGAAGAGTTTATGTATAAAAGACAGTATGTCATGAGGATATCAAGATGCTGACAATAAACTATATCTATGAAGAATGAGAAGAATTAGCTGGAGAAAGTAATAACCTCTTACTTTCGCATTATAAATAAAAAAGAAGACATGACTAAGCTATAACATACGATTGAGCAATTTGAATTATAGTAGTTGATGTGGACAAAACTTGAGCACCGGCAAGAGGAAAATAGAACAAAACATACATACATCTGAGTTGCATAAAGTAAACTTTTTTTTTCTAAAAAATGTGTTATGTATTTTATGAGACAACCCGCCAATTTTGCTATTAAAAAGGAACAAAGCGCATTACCTTTGTTTCTCGCAATACCCATGTAAAAACGCGTTTCCGTTGGTTAACTCGCCCCAATCAATCAATTGGTTGACTGCTAGAAGAACTATTCATGAAGGAGGACGGAGTGGATAACAACTTCACACCAGCAGATGCCTTGCAGATAAGCTTGGATGAACTAAACCAGACTACCGAAGATTTCGTAAACAAGCCGAGAACACAATCGAATACATCATCCCCACGTTCCCTTACACAACCAATAAGTATGCACAGGAGATTTCGTAACAAATTGAAGGAAATCATCGACCAACCATCCTCCTCGATAGTGGCGAAAGTATACTTTTTGGTTATCGCGTTACTCGTTTCAGCATCGGTAGTTATCATGATTTTAGATTCACATGCTTCACTTGATGAAAATGCAAGCGCCATAATGATAGCGGACGGCGTAACAAATGGTCTTTTACTGCTCGATTTACTTTTGAGATTTTATGCAAGTGTTCATAGTGTCAAACGTCTTGTGAAGTTCATAACAAGTATAACTAACATTACTGATTTCCTCGCAACTCTGCCCTTCTTTATTGTCGTGTTGTTTGATAGAATATTAGGAATGTATCCTAGTATTGGTATATTGCGTGTCTTTCGATTATTAAGGCTGTTGAGACTTTTGAACTTTTCTACAAGAATGAGAGCCTTGTGGTTGGCTTTAAAAATGAGCATAACTGTCATTGCCAGTATCATGTTCATTACCATGTTGTGTGTATTAATTTCCTCCACTATTGAGTATTACCTTGAAAGAGGTACTTGGGACTCTACTGAAAGAGTCTGGAGACGTCACGATGGAACAATATCTCCCTTCTCTTCTATTCCGCAGTCCATGTGGTGGAGCATACTTACGTTGTTGGCCGTGGGCTACGGAGATATCGTGCCAATCACTCCCATTGGTAAGTTTGCTGGCGCCATGACAATGATTGTTGGGATCCTTCTTATAAGCATGCCGTCGCTTATATTGAGCAAGACGTACACTGAATTACTTGCTAATCAAATGAGAACTGAGGATGAGACGAGGGAGGATTTGAGAATGGACTTGATGAAGTTTATGGAAAAGAGAACGCTTATGATTGAAAACATTCAATTGTTGATGGAGCGACAGGAGATGATGATGAGGGATGTTGAGTCGAATAGAGCTCAAATGGCCGAACTATCAAAGCTCATCCAAAGAAATACGGGTATGCATTAACCTTTTGGAGGTATGAACATTGTTTGTATTTACTCAATGATGTATATCCTTGCGACGTACAATAAAAATATATCGGTGTAAGAAGGTTTGCTCCAATTATAGTACTGAATTGAACATAAAATAAATACTTTGTTATGTATAATTGTGTGTTTTTGGTGTCGAAAGTGAAGGTGGATATTTGAATGATGGATGTTGCGGCGACCCGCAATGATCTAACTGTCAACCTTGAGAAAAATGGGTGACTACTCTGAATGGGATTGCGCACGAGTTCAACAGTGGCTGAGAGATATTGGATTGGAAGAATACACAGACACTTTCAAAAATCATAAAATTGATGGGAACGTTCTTTCTATGCTCAACGAAACCGACCTGAGAGAAAAACCATTGTGCATGTCTGTTCTGGGGGATATAAAAAGATTATCCAAGGAACTTGATTCACTAAAAAAAGGATTATCACCACTCAAAATTGAGCCTACACCACAAAGAGAGATTAAGAAGATGGAGCTGGTGAGGAGAAGAATTAGTCAAATTCCAGAACTATTCAATTCTAAAGTTGGTTCATACAGTCACAACATGTTGGAGCGCTATGAAGTAAGTTTAACAGTTTCAAAATACTAAAGACAAACAGCACATTCTTCCCAGCATTTTAACTGCAAAACTTTGGCAACCAGATGAAAGATGGATAAGTAGCGTCGTTAAACTTGCTGCATCAGCACTTTATCTGTTCTTTTCGATTTTTTGTACATCTTTCGTAATGATGCTGTGCCATGAGAGGGTCCCAGATACAGTACTTTACCCACCATTACCTGACATTGTGTAAATGAACAAACAATAATTTACTTACGCCCCTCACAGATTAGATAATCTACCACACATTCCGTGGGCATTCAAAGTTGCAGAGGTTAGATTCTTAATTTCAACCATTTCTTATGTTGATTAGATCATCGTTTTCATACTCGCTTCCATTCTTGTATTTGATGTCATCTTCCACGCCCATCGAATGATCATTTTGAGAAGGTTTTGTGCCATCACTGGTAGCATTTTCATGTTGAGATGCGTCACCATGTTTGTGACCTCACTTTCGGTGCCAGGTAAACACTTGAGCAGTGATTGTAAAAAGATGTCTGATGGGTTTGGTGACTGGGATGCAAAGTTATCTCGTGCATGGACCATTGCAAGCGGACTTGGTCTATCAGTAGCGGGAGTCACAACTGTAAGTGAAATTTTATATTTTTAAAAATTAACATTTTTCTAGTGTGGTGATTACATGTTTAGTGGTCATTCGTCCATTTTAACATTATTGAATTTCTTCATCAACGAATATACACCTTATAGTTGGAAAGGACTTCACGTCATCTCATGGTGTCTTAACATGTTTGGTATGTTTTTCGTATTAGCAGCACATGAACATTATACTTTGGACGTTATTTGTGCCTTCTACATTAGCAGCAGAATGTTCATGCATTATCATCGTAAGACTATTTGATTACACATTCATTAAATTATAGAACTTGCAAACATTCATCATGTAGTGCAGAAGAATGCGGAGAGGGAGAGGATAAGATCTTGGTTCCCAATGTTTTCGTTTTTGGAGTCGGAGACGGAAGGAATCGTACCTTATGAATTCGAGTATCCTTGGACACCATTGTTTGGCGAGAAGGCCAATCATGTAACGTCACCTTACACAACAAAAAAGTCGAAAAAAAAGAGAAAAACAAGTTCAGGAACTCCAATCGAGTCATTGTAATAATTAAATTTATTTCTTCCAATACTGTCCATATCTGTGTACTTGATCATAAATATTTGCGAACATTGCTCTTTTGCTGTCATTGATTACACCCTGCATAAACCTCATTGCTTCAGGATCCTTCAAATCTAATCTAAACCGTTCTTGAACCTTCATGATGTTTTTATAGCGATCGGATTGATTAGACATTTTGTTCGTGTCCTTATCGATATCATCAATGTTTGCATCGATCATCAACAGGAACAAATTGATAATTAGATTTGCAGATTTCCTAAAAATGTTATACGCTTCACAACAAAAAGATAAAAATCTCTCGTATCCTTTTGATTGAGCACCTCCCATTCCTTCCACCATCTCTCTACAAAGTTTCATTGGCGGTGGAAAGCTCTTTGGATCATTTCCAAGTATATAACCAAAATCAATGTGAAACAATTTACCATCATTCGTAACAAGCAAATTATCCAAATGCCGATCTCCAACACCCAAGATATATGTAATCACGCAGTACGCCGCACAGCTCTTGATAAAATTATCACATGCCTCCTCATAAGCTCTTTCATCATTTTTACAAATTTCTCTAAACCAACTACGCACACCCACATACTTGGTCACTATAGATTCTAAAGTCACACTAGGAGTCACACATTCCACAAAACCAACATCTCCGCTACAAGCCAACACATTGTAAGGAGTCAACTTTAGATCCATTCCATTCTTTTGCAACAAACCATCCATGACCTGAATAATTTGAATCATGAGTTGATCTTGTCTCAAATCATCACCAATCTTAAAAATCACTTTATATTTTTTATTTTCTTCCGTTTCAAAACACAACAAGATGGGATATGAATTGGATTTAAAAACAGATGCATCGTTAGGATTAATTCTGATGGCACGCAAATGAGGATCAATAGGAAGAAAAACACCACGACCATTAAAAGTTTTCGACCAATCCTTTTGATCGGTGTCTTTATTAGCATGTATTAGTAATTCCTTCAATTTGCTCTCCTTCAAGTCTCTATATTCAATCATCTTGAGTTGATTACAAATATTTTGCAAATTAAAAACAAGATTTTGTTGTTTGATTAATTCATTTAATATTTTGGTGCCACCATTCTTTTTAATAAAATGTAGAAATTTACCACTCAATTTCTCGAAATGACCACAATGTGAATTTTCCTTGTTAATGGATTCCACTCTTAGGTACCAAAAAAAATAATTGGCAAGATTAAAGTGATTGGCACATCTAGAAATGAGCAAATCTGCCAAATCTGATTCTACATTTTGTTTATCGTAGCGAAGAGATTGAATCAACTGTGGCAACATGCTCAGCAACCAATCATCGTCCGCATCCTTTAATATATTAGCGGCATGACTCCTGAGCACTTGATTATTAGCAAACGTCTTGCTCAACAGCTCCAAGCAATCTACAAGCTCTATTCGAGTCCACCTCTGTAACAAATTAATGGCCTCTTTATTTTCCTTTTCAATTTCCCAATCGACGCACCTCAAAAATTTAGTGAGCGCCTTTTTATCCTTTGCTAGCCAATATCTATACTTCCAGAACAGTTGTTTCTCTTGTGGAGTGATTTGCTCCAAACTGGTCTTTTCTATAATCTTGTTGAGTAGTTTTCTGTCGTTGGAATCAGGTTCCAAGAAGAAATCTAAGAATCCATGACTTAGATGCATCGATAACTTCAAGTGCATTTTGGCCACTGGATTCTCTCGATCGATTTCAAGGTCCTGAATGTATTCTTTGAGTATGTTTTGTGATGGTTGTTTTTGTCTTCGTTTGACGGCCTGTGTGAATTCGTGAAAGATGATTTTGGAATCGTACCTCTCGAACTCAATGTTAATGTATAAAGTGTCGTCCGCTCTGTCCATGATTTGGATGAGTTTGAGAATGCTGGCATTGAGCCATTGATCGTTAATGTTTGATTGTGGATCGGAGTGGATGCGATGTAGCGTTTGTTCTATTCTTGCGAACTCGCTCCCATGAATGGATATGTCTCCCATGGTTTCGCCCCCTTTTCGACCTGATGCGCTCTTCTTTTCCCATAACTTTAGTTTGTGGCTGCCCATCCTTAAAACCCCAACGTCGTCAAATAAACTATAGGTGCTTCCTCCGACGATGACCTGCTTTTGAGGGGAGAAGATATCGTACACCGTGAGGCACAGGACTGTGCTAGGTGTGATTTCGGATATTTTAACGGGAAAAACAATCCATTCTGTCCATTCTTTGTTCTTGTGCTGAGAACGATAGGACGTTTTGATTGAGGGACAGAGTTGACAATCATCATCAATTAGCTGGCAGAGAACGTACATGTCCTCACGCTTTGAAGTCAAATTTGATGGTGGAGTACGGGGGTCTTTGATAAAGTCCATAATTGTGTTGTTTTGGACAGTGTCATTTCGGTTATCTTGAAAATCTCTTGAAATAAAAGACCCACTAATAATTGTTAGGCTTGAAGGGAAACGAAAACTTACATCCTGACTGATATAAAAGAATTTACTTCTGATGAATGTGCCACCTTAAACATTGAGTTCTTTCATTACAATTTAAAATCTAAAAATAGAGCAAAATTCCAGATTACATTAATAGTCATACTTAGCTTAAAGTGCGCCTGAATTCATTTGGATATCTGCTACCTTTATGAGTGTCACTATCGTCGATAACAATAGCAGTAATATATGATTGATTCTATATTTAAGGTTGATTAGATGTACATTACTATGATTAGGTTGGTCAGACCTGGATGGATCAAGAAACGATCATAGCATATCTTTATGACTTTCAGCTTCAACATTCGTGATCAACTACGTTCCTTCGTATTTCTCACACTCACATGAATATTGGCCCACTAGTATTATAATATACGTCGGATATTAAAAACAATACACAAAATAAAACGCATTTGATAAATAGAAAAACTTAGTTTATTTAACAGTCACTTTATAGCATGACAACCAATACGGCTATCAAAGCAACCCATAAGGAGGCGACGGTCTTTGGTGAACTGCTGGTTGCGGTTGGAACTGGGACTCTAGTGGATGTAGCAGAAGGTGATGGTGATGGGGTAGCGGTTGTGTTGCTTGGTGTTGGTGTTGGGGTGGCTGTTGAGTTGCTGGTTGGGGTAGCTGTTGCAGTAGCATTAAGGGTGGCTGTAGCAGTTGGGGTTGGGGTTGGTGTAGGTGTTGAAGTGGCAGTTAAAGTGGCAGTTGGTGTTGGTGTTGGGGTTGGTGTTGCGGTGGGGGTTGGTGTGGGGGTTGGAGTTGGAGTTGGAGTGCGTGTTGGAGTTGGGGTTGGAGTTGGGGTTGGTGTTGGTGTTGCGGTGGGGGTTGGAGTTGGAGTTGGGGTTGGTGTTGGGGTTGGTGTTGGAGTAGGTGTTGCGGTGGGGGTTGGGGTTGGTGTTGGAGTTGCGGTGGGGGTTGGGGTTGCAGTGGGGGTTGGTGTGTCGGTGGGTGTGGCGGTAGTTTGAGCAAGCACGTTAACAAATACGAATGCAAGTACGATTGCAACTAACAACACCTTAGACATGTCTTTCTATTTTCCAGCAATGTTGTTGACGATAGCTAAATATCACACGCAATTTTATAATGCTCCGGACGATCCGTTGTGTATTTCCACCAATAAGAACTTCCCGCTCGGAGCCCAACGACTTCCTTTTCGCATATAGGTATATTTTGACTTAAAAATAGTTTCTAATTGACCTTGACTTCTAAAATCTTTCTCCGTAACTCCGACAACGAATTTGAATAGGAGCGAGCAAACATTGTTCTAACACCATTGTGCTGCTTCTCGTATTGTATTTCAAAAAATTGTCTCTTCGCCAAAATTCCTCCCGCCTTGAATCTGAAGGGTATAAGAGTGGATCTGGAAAATTATCTATTTGACAGGAAAATTAAGATCACCGCGTCAAATTGCATATTATACGCAAATTAAAGATTAATTGATGTTAAAAATGCGTACTAGTTTCTAAGGTCACTTGATGTCCACAAATACTATTTAAGGTATTGACTCTGTATGTACAAATTGAGTTACAGTAAAATTCAACGTTAAACTTTTAAAACGTTCGCTTGTAATATTTGGTTTTTTAAAGTTTATTTTGATTCCTCGGTCATGTAATGGAATTCATCAAAAATTGGAGCATACACTGAAAATTGTGTGTTCTAAAGATCCTCGTCATTTGTATCATTTCTATTGAAAACCATGCCAGTTTACTATAACATTGAATGCATTGTTTTAATTAATCCAAATAAAACGTTGACCTTTGTACCTCAAGTCGGTTGTTTGGTGACGAGGAGCGCGATGGTTTTAAAGATTGGTTTGTGCGTCCTTCAAGATTTTTGATGCTCATAAAGCATTCACACTGACATTAGACATAATACTCCCATTTGTTTGGATTTTATTTATTACAAAATGCACCAACCCAGTCCATACAAGGTCGGGAACTTGAAAAATGGATTTACCCTCATTCCAAAGTGGACCTATGTGGATAACACCGGAGCAGATGGTCGTGATCTACAAGCTATTGGTAAGGATTAAAATCAATATATAACTCACAAAACGCAGAGAGAACCAATTTAGCCTGGGTTAGGACAGCTGCCGCTTTTTTGACGATTGGATTTTCAGCTGCTAAATTCATAAAATCAAAACACACAGCAAATCAGGATATCTTAACAGCAATTGGAGTCTCTGTTATGTTCATGGGTTTGATTTTCTTTAACTACTCATTCATACGAACGATGGTAACTATCAGAACTATAAGAACCGGATATACTTCCGTCGACTATACAGTTCCCTTCATGTAAGATGATCTGTGGAATTGAATAATTTTAACATTTGAAGAATCGTAGGATTTGGTGTAATGGTATCTGTTTTGTGTATTGTTCTTCTGTTCTTGTAATATAATAAACAAAGATTTAGCATTAACCTTATACTCTAATAGGGACTTTTTATTAACTCAGAAAATCGTTCAGCCTCTGTCTTCTCGTGCCCATAACATTCTACTGCTTAGGTGAGCTTTCCGTCAACATCCTGATTGACCGGAAAGTTTAGTTCTTCAAATAGCAATCAAAACGAACATTCAATTTCGTGGTTATCAACAATATGAGCAATCAAACACGTTCAAGGTACGAAGACTTCGACTCTTATGAGCAGGTTGGCAGTGGTACTTTTGGTGTTGTGTATAAGTGTCGTAGAAAGATCGATAATAGAATCTATGCCCTTAAAACCGTGCAACTAAAATCACAACAAGAATTCGAGGCCACAGTAAAGGAAATTCATATTTTAGCTGGCTTAAAGCACAAGCACATCATTAAGTACTATGACTGCTTTCCCTGTGGAGGAAACACAAAGTTGAATATTGTCATGGAATATGCCGGAAAGGGAACTCTTCATGATTTAATCAGGGTAAGACGGCTACATTATCCATTACTAAAATCATTTAGAGCAGACAACAATTAATTCCAGAAGCAGAGGTCTGGAAGTACTTCTGCCACATTCTTACAGCCCTTAATTATGTACATAGCAACAACATCCTACACAGAGACATGAAGCCAATGAATGTTTTTCTTGACGACCGGTACGATTGTAAACTTGGAGATTTTGGTGTTAGCAAAGTCCTTGACCAACCTCTTGACCTCGCCGCAACTCTAATCGGCACTCCTTTATACATGTCCCCCGAGCTGTGCAAAAACATTCCCTATGACGCCAGGTCTGATGTATGGGCGTTAGGATGCATTCTGTATGAACTCTGTGCCCTCTCACATCCCTTCGAACATGCCATACTTGAATACCAAAAAAATCAATTAGCCCTCATGCAAGCCGTCACCTCCGGAAAGTGGGACAGAGATGTCATCAAAAGAAATTATTCTAAAAACCTACTACAGGTCATTGAGATGTGTTTGACTTTGGATCACTCGACAAGACCAACCACAACACAATTGCTGAACATGCCTCAAATCCAAGCGGAGCTGATAAGTTGCTCTGCGGCAGAACAATTGAGAGGAGCACAAGTCGTGTCGCCAAGGGTAGTCGAGAATATTGTTCGGCACAGTCCACCACAACCAGTTCCATATCAACCTGCTCCCATTTACAATCCACCCGTACAGCCTTACTACCAACAACAACAACAAGGTATGCCAGCACCCATTCAACAGCAGCCGGTAATTTCTCCCATGAGAATCACACCCATACCAGCACCAAGAAAACCAGATGGACATCACCAACAACATCAAATGATTCCACAACCCGTAGCACCCATTTATAACCCTCCAAGTGCCGTTATTATTCAGGCATCGCCACCCGTGGTCAATCACAACCAAAAAACAGAAATGTGTCCATTCTGTAAGGGATCCAAAATGGGAGGAAATGAAAAATGCGGTGCATGTGTTGGACATGGTTTTATTATTGTTTGATGACATTTGCGCTCGCTCTGCACAACTTGGCTAACAAGGCAGATAATTGTAATGGCGACTGAACACCCTCAATAACTCTCACATGTATAATTCCAATCTCTTTAATAAACTCTAATTGTACTTCTTCACTCATTTCTTCCATTCCATTTCTCACCATTTTTGAAATGGTTCCCACGATGTCTTGCGCCGAATAACCCTTCTTGACGACTGCATCCAACTTCTTTTGGGCCTCTACAAACTTTGATTCCAAACATTTGAGAATGATTTCCTTGACGGCTGTCGGATGGGGTTGGTCGCATACTTTGAACACATTAGTAGCGTCGACCATACCGAACCCTTGCCAAGTGGCTTGTAGATTGTTGAGGGCATTACGTAGATCGCCATCTGCTGTGTACATGAGTGCCTCCAAACCCTCGCTATTCTTTATTATCTTCTCTTGTTGAACGACTTCCATGACTCTTATTAAAATGTCTTTATTTGTTAACTTGCGATATCGTACTAGTGCACAACGACTTTGAATGGGCTCTATAATTTTTGAAGAGTCATTACAAGCGAGGGCGAATCTTGTTGTGTTTGAGTGTATTTCCATGATACGTCTTAAAGCTTGCTGTGCTCCTGTGCTCATTGAATCTGCTTCGTCAAGTATGATAATCTTATGTCTATTCGCGGGCAGCGTCACCTTTTTCTGCGCGAACATTTTGATCTTGTTCCTAACTACGTTCAATGTTCGATCATCAGATGCGTTGAGTTCCAAGACGGCCTCCTTATAAACGTCTTTGCCCAATAAAGCTCTCGCTAGACACATGACGCTAGTTGTTTTACCTGTACCTGGTGGACCCTACGGGTGTGAAAAAAATGTATTAAAAGTGTAATGACTTACAGACAAGATCAGATTCGGCATGTTGCCATCGTATGCGATTACTTTCAGCCTACTCACAGCTTCTTCATTTCCAACGATATCCTTCATTTCAACAGGGCGATACTTCTCAACCCAAGGTAATTCATCGCGTGGTTTTACATCTTTTTTTTCTTGTGATGAACCCTCTGTGGCAGACATTTGTGATCGATATGATGTTTACAATTAAACTTCAACAACAATCAAAGTGATTATGTAACATCCAAATTATACCTTCTCTCCGCCTTGGCACAATAAATCAACGCGCAGAAAGGCAGAACCTTGTCAGAAGACTACATTCTCTACACACTTCCGAAATGGAAATTATTTGGTTACTTGTAAAACCATTTCGATTCATTTGTGACGACGAAGATAGAACAGGAAACCCTTTGACCTCTACGGATTTGTTAGACAGATATTTGCGCGTAGTTTCCTGAAACCTTTTGACCTCGTTAACGAATATAAGGCATTGGAGAAATAAAGTTTAGTAAGAATCTATAAATCAAAAAGAGAATGAATTTTATGAAAATTATAAACCTCAACATGTTATAAAATAACTTTTTGTTATCAAAAACTTGGATTCGAACGCATCCATTCGAATGCCATAAACAAGTTTATCCTGTTGACACTAACTCTTCACAGATCAAGACCCTTCTTCCTCTTCAACATAGTATGGAAGTGATAATGTTTACAAATCTGATGGAATTTTTCAAACCGTTGGATCCATATAAATAAACTGAAATCCCGTGCTTGTTCATCTCTTCCTATAACTTATAAACCTTTCGAAGTAGTGCACTGCTGTGTTTATCAATGATGGTTGATCTCAGCAAGGGATAATATGCATTGTGATATTTGTCAAAGTTCTTTTCGACGAGGTGTTGGTTAAGTGTAAAGGTGTTCATCGCATTTTTATAATACTCTGTCCTGTCCATGACTTTATGTTCTGATTTCAGAATGGAAAGTATTAATTACGCTGGGGAAGTTCACTCCTCTTCTGAATGGAACGGTCATCATGGCAATGATGACATAACACCACTGATTAGAAGCTGTCACGCACTCCGTGGTCCTTCTCTCAGAAGTTGATTATTTGATTACATTTCAGCTCTTTGTTGTAAGTGGTGAATTGATTGGTGACTGACAGGAACAAGAACAAACAATGAACCTGCTTGGTATGCTGCAGAATGCCATGGACGTGAATAAGTCCATGAAACCACTAAAGGACTTTAGGAGGAGCACTGTCCAATCTATGCATAAAAATGCCACAGCCACTCTTGGAATAGAGGATATAGAAAACTGCGTAAAGTTACCACCCAACGAGGACAAAAACGAGTGGCTCGCAGTTCATGTTGTTGATTTTGTATGCATTCTTTACATTTTGTTCTACTCATACTCTTAGTATAACGTGATATCTTTAATTTACGGGCAGTTACAGTCATATTGTGACAATTCAACTTGTCCACAAATGAGTGCTGGACAGTCTTTTATGTACCTATGGAGAGATGAGAATAACGATAAAATGGAACCCATTAAACTTAGTGCGAAAGAGTACATTAGTAGATCACTCAACTGGATTCGCAGCACTCTTGATGACGAGAAAGTGTTCCCATCTTCCTCAGGTAAGTAAACAAACGATTTATTGTCTAACAAAGTCAGATGTACCGTTCCCAAAGAAATTTGAGAAAATCGTCAAAAGCATCTTCAAGCGCATCTTTCGCATCTACGCCCATATACTTTACGACCATTTCCCAAAAGTACAGGCGTTGGGAATTGAGGCTCACATCAACAGTAGTCTAAAACATTTCCTTCTGTTTTCGTTTGAGTTTGGGCTTTTGGGTAAAAATGAACTAGAACCTCTGAATGAGCACATTATAAATAGACTGGGAAGTCAATATGCAAGTAAACTAAATAAAACAAAGAAGTGAATGTGAATTTATTAAACCTGTTGTTTTTAAATGTTTGACAATCCTTCATCTCCACGACTCCACCCTGTTATTATGTCGTACTGAAAAGTGTGTCCGCTACTCTGATGTGTATTGCTTTGGTTTTAGATCCATGTATAATGGTCACTTGTGTATGGTAAAACCATCTTTGCGGGGCACTGTCATGTTGTTTGTGGAAGGTAAAGGATGACGTTGAGGTCAATTTAAGTTTTACAATTTAGATCTGACCAATAGTAGTCCTTTCCAATCAGAAAATTCAAAATTTACTCCAAACGAAGACACCCCTAAACAAACACAACGATGGGAGAGATACCGATTCAATTCACGGAGTTGTTTCAGATCGCGCAACTTGGCGTTAGCCCTTCTGCGATCACCTTCTCCACAGTAACTATGGAGAGTGATAAGTTTATTTGCATTAGAGATGTACAGCAGAAATCAATCATCATTATTGACGTGGCTAATCGCTCCTTGACCACTAACAAGGTAAACGCGGAAAGTGCGATTATGAATCCCATAAGCAAGGTGCTAGCGTTACGCGCCGGCACTACTTTGCAGATCTTTAACTTGGAGATGCGTGCCAAAATGAAGGAGGTCGACATGGGAGAAGCTGTGCTATTCTGGAAATGGATCAGCGCAAGTTCTCTAGCGATCGTCACCGCCACCGCTGTATATCATTGGAGTATGGAGGGCGCAGCAACGCCAAAGAAGATGTTCGACAGATTAGACAAACTAGAGGGCGCCACCATTATCAACTATAGAGTCAACACGAGTCAACAATGGCTCACCCTAATCGGGTTGACCAGAGACGAACAAAATGCCACTCGCGGAATCATCCAACTTTACTCCGTCGAGAAGGAAGTAACACAAGCCATAGAAGGTCACGCAGCTGCCTTCTGCGATTTTAAGTTATCTCACTCGTACACCGCGACCGTCATCTGCATCGCCAGCAACTCTGCTCGCGAGGGCGGTAAACTATTCATCATGGAGGTGCCAAGCGGCAACAAGAAACCAGGCGATCCAGCTTTCGTCAAGAGGATGGTCCCCATCAAGTTCCCCGCACCAGGTGATTTCCCAGTCGCCATGCAAGTCAGCGACAAGCACGGAGTAATTTACATGATCACGAAGACTGGTTTCTTGTACTTGTTCGACGTAGAAACGGCAGCGCTCATTTACCAAAACAGAATCAGCGCAGAGACCATTTTCATAACTGCAACCCACGAGGCAAGCAACGGCGTGATTGGCATCAACAAGACCGGTCAAGTGTTGAACATTGCCGTCGACGAGAGCACCATAGTCGGCTTCATCAGAGATCACATGAACGACACCGAGCTCGCCATCAAGATTGCCGCCCGTGCCAATTTATCCGGAGCTGACGAGTTGTACGTTCAACAATTCAACACGTTCCTTCAGCAAGGTAACATTGAGGGCGCCATCAAATTGGCAGCGGAGAGTCCCAACGGAGTGTTGCGCACACAACAAACCATTCAACGCCTACAAAGAGCGCCTGCCCAACCCAACCAAAAGCCACCCATGAGCTTGTACTTTCAATACATTATCGACAAGGGAACGCTCAATCAATACGAAAGCATTGAATTGTGCAGAATCGTATTGCAGAAGCCACAAGGAGGTGCCGACTATATCAAAAAGTTGATCAGCGAGAACAAGATGGAAGCTTCCGAAAGCTTGGGCGATTTGATCGCACAGAGCGGACAGAGCAACGAATTGGCCATGACCATCTACTTGAAGAGCAAATCACATCAAAAGATTGTGGATAATTTATTGGCAGTCGGCGATACCGATCGCGTCCTAGCCTACTGTCAGAAGGTGGGATACGAACCCAACTATATCGATTTATTCCGCAAACTTTTACATGCCAACCAAATCGACTCGGCGGTCAACTTTGCCATCAAGCTCAACGAGAAGGACGATTCCGCTCTAGATGCCAACATGGTCGTCGACGCATTCGTTCAGATGAACATGATCAAGCAAGCGACCGAATTCTTGTTGGAGATTTTGAAGAACGACAAGGCCAGCGAAGGACCGCTCCAAACACGTTTGTTGGAAATCAATCTGCTGTACAGCCCGGTACAAGTCGCCGATTCCATCTTGGATCAAAAAATGTTCAATCATTTCGACAAGCAAAAGATTGCAGCCATGTGCGAGAAGGTCGGATTGCATCAACGCGCGTTGGAGAATTACGTGGACATTAACGATCGCAAGAGAGTGATCGTTCACACCCAATACATGAACGCAGAGTGGTTGGTCAACTTCTTTGCCGATCTCACCATGGAAGAGAGCATCACTTTATTGAAGCAACTCATGAGCAGCAATCAACGCACCAACTTGAACATTGTGATTCAAATCGCAACCAAGTACAGCGAACTATTGGAACCAGCCAACCTGATTGCCATCTTTGAAGAACACAGATCTTACGAAGGATTGTTCTACTACTTGGGAAGCATCGTGGATTACACTCAAGATCCAGAAGTCGTGTTCAAGTACATTCAATCGGGCGTCAAGACTGGTCAACTGGGCGAAGTCGAACGCGTCACCAGAGAGAGCTCGATCTATCCACCAGAAAAGACGAAGGAATTCTTGAAGGAATCCAAATTACAGGATCAGATGCCGCTCATCAACGTGTGCGATCAATTCGGATTCATCCACGAGATGGTGGACTACTTGTACAAGTCGCAACAATTACGCTTCATCGACATTTTCATCAAGACTCGCAACCCTCTCAAAACGCCAGAGGTGGTCGGTGCGCTGCTGGATGTCGACGCGTCGGAAGATTACATTCGTAATTTGGTTCAATCCGTCGGAGCCATGTGCCCAGTGGAACCGCTCGTGGACGAAGTGGAGAAGCGCAACAGGCTCAAGTTGATCCAACCGTGGTTAGAAGCACGTCGCAACGAATCGAGCCAAGAACCAGCGCTCCACAATGCGCTCGCCAAGATTTACATTGACACCGGAAACAACGCAGAAGACTTTTTGCGCAACAATGACTTTTATGATTCCAGAGTGGTCGGCAAGTACTGCGAGAAGAGAGATCCACACATGAGTTTCATCGCCTACGAGAGAGGCCAATGCGATTTGGAACTAGTCGAGGTCACCAACAAGAATGGAATGTTCCGCCAACAAGCGAGATATTTGGTGCAAAGACAAGACATGGAACTATGGAAGCACGTGTTGGCACAAACCAACAATTACAGAAGAAACTTGATCGATCAAGTGGTACAGACGGCACTACCAGAGTCGACCAACTCCGAAGAGGTCAGCACCACCGTCAAGGCGTTCATGCACTCCGACCTGCCGCAAGAATTGATCGAATTGTTGGAGAAGATTGTGATTCATGGATCCAACAAGGAATTCCGCAAGAATAGACACTTGCAAAACTTGTTAATCTTGACCGCCATCAAGGCCGATCAAACGCGCGTCATGGACTATATCAACCGATTGGATAACTATGACGGAAAGGACATTGCTGGCATGGCAGTCACCAAGGGATTGTTCGAAGAAGCGTTCAGCATTTATCAAAAATTCAAACTCAACGCCGATGCCATTCGCGTGCTGGTCGATAACATTGAGAGCATTTCGCGCGCCAGCGAATTTGCAGAGGCCGTTCAAGAGCCAGAGGTTTATTCGTTCCTAGGTCGCGCCCAATTAGCAGCGAGCTTGGTGAACGAAGCGGTCAATTCGTTCCTCAAGGCCGAAGATCCATCCAACTACCAAGAAGTCATCACCGCCGCTCAACAGACCGAACAATACTCTCAACTCATCAAATTCTTGAGAATGGCACGCGGCAAGACTCACGACCCGACCATCGACACCGAACTGGTCTACTCGTTCGCCAAATTGGCTCAACAAAAGAACTCTGCCGACGCACTGGCCGACTTGGAAGATTTCATCAGCGGACCCAACACTGCCCAAATACCAATCGTCGGCGAGAGATGTTACGAGGAGGGCCTCTACGAAGCAGCCAGAATCTTGTTCAGCAGCATCAGCAACTATCAACGCTTGGCCAGCGCGTTGGTCAAATTGGGACGCAATCGCGAGGCCGTCAACGCCGCCACCAAGGCCAACTCCGTCAAGACGTGGAAGGAGGTGATGAGCGCGTGCGTCGATGCTGGAGAATTCCGTTACGCTCAATCGTGCGGTCTCAACATTATCATCCACGTCGACGAACTGGAAGATTTGATATTCTACTATGAATCGAGAGGTTACTTTGAAGAATTGATCGAATTGTTGGAGAAGGGCTTGGGTCTCGAAAGAGCACACACGGGCATATTCACCGAATTGGGCGTGCTGTACGCCAAGTACAAACCCGATCGATTGATGGAGCACATCACCAGGTATTACCGCCGCAGCAACATTCCCAAATTGCTCAACGCTTGCGAGATGGGTCACTTGTGGGCAGAAATGAGATTCTTGTACTGTCATCACGACGAGTACGACAATGCCATCAAGTTGATGATCGAGCATTCGCCGGAGGCATGGGACCACTCCATCTTTATCGACACCATCACCAAGGACTCGTTGATCAACAACGAGCTGTACTACCGATCCATTCAATTCTACTTGGACGAGCAGCCCAAGCACGTGATCGATTTGTTATCGCACCTGACCAAGAAATTGGATCACGAGCGCGTCGCCAAGGAAGTAAAGAACAAGGACGCCAGCAACTTGCCCTTGATCAAGAAGTACTTGCAGAACGTTCAGGAGAATGATTTGACTCAGGTCAATCAAGTGCTGAATCAATTGTTCATCGACGAGGAGGACTACGAGGCATTGAGGAGCAGCATCGATCAGTACGTTCACTTTGATCAAGCTGCACTGGCCAAGCAATTGGAGAATCACGAGCTGTTGGAGTTTAGGAGAATCGCTGCCTACTTGTACAAGTTGAACAAGCAGTGGGAGAGCAGCATCGAGCTGAGCAAGAAGGATGCGCTGTATCAAGATGCCATGACCACCGCTGCTCAAAGCAAGAAGCAATCGGTTGCGGAGGACTTGTTGCAATTCTTCGTGGAGGGTGACTTGAAGGACTGCTTCGCTGCTTGCCTGTACAATTGCTACAACTTGATCAGACCCGACGTCGCCATGGAGTTGTCGTGGAGGCACAAGATTCAAGACATGAGCATGCCTTATTTGATTCAAGTGGTCAGGGAGTACACCAGCAAGGTCGACGCTCTGCACAAGGCTCACACCGATGCACAGGAGCAAGCACGTGCTGACGAGGAGGCAAAGAAGAAGGCCCTAGAGGGAGTAGATAACTATGGAATGAACGATGCCAACATGTACTCTTACATGCCTAGCTACGTGCCCACGCAGACCATCGTAGCACCCATGGGTGGACAAGGTGGTGCGTACATGCCATATGGTTCCACCATTCCACAAATGCCAAACATGGGCTATCATCAAGAACAAGGTGGTGGAGCATTCTTTTAAATAATAAAAAAACATTTATTTCTTTTTCGATGATTCCTTCTTTGCTGTTACTTCCTTTGGTTTGAACGGAATAAAGCTCACTCCGCCCATGTAGGGTTGCAATACTTCGGGCACGTTGATTCCCTCTGGTGTTTGATAATTCTCCACGATGCAGCACATGGTACGCGTGGTGGCGGTCAAGGTGGAATTTAACATGTGAACGTACTCCTTGTTGGAGTTGGAGGTGGCGCCAGTTCCGGTTCCAACGTAACGCGTCTCCATTCTTCTGCTCTGGTAGTCGGTGCAGTTGGAGCAGCTCACCAATTCTCTGTACTTTTGAGATGCAGGGAACCATGCCTCCAAATCCAACTTTTTGGCAGCAGCATTGTTCAACGCACCGCTCACGATGCACACAACTTGGTACGGTAATCCGAGTCCGTCGTAGAATTCTCTGCTGTATTGAATCATGTCGTCCATGGCGTCCCATGATTTGTTGTCCTTGGGGGAGGTGACCACGAATTGTTCAATCTTTTCGAATTGATGCACCCTGAAGATTCCCAAAGTGTCCTTTCCGTGAGTTCCCACTTCCTTTCTGAAGCACGTGGAGACACCTGCGAGCTTGATTGGTAAATTCTTCTCTTCGATCCACTCTCCAGCGTGGTAGGCTGCAATGGGTTGTTCCGAAGTGGCGATCAAGTACTTGTCGTCGCCCTCTCCTGTCACCTTGTATAATTCGTCGTCGAATTGACTGAGCTGTGCTACTTTGGCCATGGCGTCAGTGTTCATAAAGTAGGGTGGGTAGATGGGCGAGTAGCCTCTCTTGCACAAAAAGTCCAAACCGTATTGTTGGAGGGCCAAATTCATTCTCACCAAATCACCGGTCACAAAGTATGCGCGACCACCTGCTACCTTTGTACCTGGAATGGTTTGTAGACAACCAAGGGCGCTCATAATGTCGACGTGGTTCAAAAGGCCGGTGGATGGTTTCTTTTCTCCAATGGTGACGATGACTGCATTGTTGTCTTCGTTGTCGCTGATGGGTACGCTTTCGTGGACAATGTTACCAATCTCGATGAGCGCCTTGTCACGCTCTGTTTCCTTATCGGCACAGAGTTTGGTTTGCTCCACAATTCTTTCGTTTATGACGCCAGATAAGCTCTTGAGTTGATTGATGGTGAGTGCTGGTAGTGTGGTGTTGATGTTTTCTTTTGTGAATTGTTCGTCGAGATTGTCGTAGAATGCAGCTGGAATGGCTTGATCAGCGTCACCATGGGCCTCCTTTGCCTTCATCTTCTTGCCGACGTTTGAACTGGTATCTTTCAAGTATTTGTTCAAAGTGTCCAATCTGCCCCTGACTTTAAGTTGTTAGATTATACGATTTGAAGTACATACGTTTTCTCCACTCTTCGTCAAGTGAGATTACTGCATCAACTAATCCAACGTCTTTGTGTCTGCGTCTTTGTGATTCTCTAATAAGATCAGGGTTGCCTCCTTTGTATTCGCGGAATAGGTTGATATCGAGCATTTTGGTTGAAAAAGTTTTGTTGTTCACAAGAATTTATTGGTTGACTGTTCCATCCATTAGAATATGCAATTGATCAGGTGAAATACTAAGATGCGTATTTGTAATCTAACTAAATATGCACTCCTGAATCATCTCAATGCAAGTTGGAAACACAATAGGAAGGCATCAGCATTAAAGAGAAAGATGAAGAAACAACATGTAAATAATAAAGCTCTATTGACATCGAAGTAGATGCTGTACAACTTGGTCTCTTGCTAGTAACTACTCGTCAGTGAAAATGATGAGGTTTTGTAATAAAAAATGATATCAATTGAAAAATTATTTATATTTGTTTGTTACATAACTTCCCGATCGACTTGTAATTTTGAAATCTCAGGCAGGTTGAGTGGACGGGGTTTTGTAAATAACCAATATCCGATGGTTGTCGCTTAACTATTTACCAATATTACAGTGGAGTTGTGATCATTAGTCATCCAACCACTCAAGTGGATCATCAGACACTTGGTTCCTCCCAGATGATACTGTCGGCACAATAGATAGGGGAGTCCTCCAGTCCCTCAAGTCCTCTTCACATACAGCCATCCTGACCTTCTTTTTACTTGATGAATGGAGAGGAGGTCTAGCATAAGGAGTAGTCGATTGGTCAGGAGTATGGGGTTCTTGATCAAAATGCTTGGAAGCATGATTGTAGTTTGCTTGGCCAGGACGCCATTGAGGTGTTTTTACAGATGGTGTTCTATTACTGACAGGTGTTTGTGACGTGGGTGCTCTACTAACCTGAGGTGTTTTAGCGGATGGAGTCCTACCGACGGGCGTTTGAGCAGCGGGTGTCCTGACTGGCGTGCCTTTGCCAGGAGTCTTGATAGACTTTATGATGTTAAATAAATTTACAATATCCTCTTGCGTTATGTTATTTTCATTTTGGTCTTCATCTTCAACTTGGCCAATGTTGGATATGTTTAACTGGGATGTGTTGTAAACTCCTTCATTGTTTTGCCGAGCAGGTGAGAACATTGTATTCTGACCTCTCATTGGAGAAAACATGTTTTGATTCTGCATACTGGGAGAAAACAACTTTTTCGTGTCCTTCGGATTCGGAGTAGCAAATATGTTACCTCTCTTGGGTGTCATTCTGATGCTTTGGTTGAGGGGAGGCATATGATTTGGTGAGTGGTACTGATGGACGTGTCCAGGGGAGACAAATCCGCTCTGGTCTACAGTATAATTGGATTGATCATATCTAATCCAACAATATATAGATAATACAACAACAAACAATGCAACAAGAGCCGTCGGCACGTATGGAATTTCAAGAACCTTCCAAATAGAATCTAACAATGCACGAGATTGAGGTATGGTTGTTTTTAACCAATTAAAGCTGCTCTGAAGATGATGGAATTTGATGGGGACGCTCCCACCCAATAATTTGGAGTGAGTCAACAAGGACATTGCTGCTGCTGACATACTAATAACAATTATCGCATGCAAGAATGTTGACAATGTCTTTGAGAAGGGTTTTATTACCACCTTCATCAAATAAGCAAATAAAGTTGTAAGGGCAGAATACATTAAAATGTCATACAAATCACCCTCAGAATTATTTTTAATGAACAAATCTACTCTCGGATCGAGAGAGGAACGAATAAATTCTAWTTTTTTTTGTTGTTTGACATCATCTGGTCCTTTTGATTTTTGATCGTATTCTAAAAATAGATCTCTAGTATGATTGCTCAACTTATCCAACGACCAGATTTGAGGTTCTGTTTCGATAGAAGCATACATGGAGTCGAACAAGACGTTGAGTAGGGCAGTGCAATGTTCTTTGGATACCATTGTATTGTTATTCTTGTGTTGTAAAAACCAACCGTCAATGTCATTTCTCATTGTAATTAACACGTGTTCGTTGCCGTAGGCGTGTAAACCACCAGTACAGTTCTGCCGAAACTCATTCAAATACTTTGCCTTCAAGGAAGTATGAAGCTCTTGCAAATCTCCTTCGTTCTGAGGAAGCGGTAATCCATCTCTCATTTGCCTAACATAAGTATTGAAGATTTTGTTTTTTAATAACAAGGCGAGTTCTCTAACCAAGGCGGGTCCTACGTCGGGCGAATCTAATGTATTCATGTGTTCGACCATGGACTGAACCATGTTGCTCAACGCCGTACCGGTCATGGCCAAGCCATCCACAACCTTCGGCTCTAACTTGTTTTTGATTAATGTTTGTAATGTCTTTATCTGATCCTTGTATTCTCCATCGAGTTGATTGAACGGAACGTCTTCTAAATCTTGTTGGAGTACGTCTTTACGAGGATGCTTGAACAAGAGTAACCGAGGAGTACCCCAAGTTGGGAACTGCTTCACGGCTCGAATGGTCTCGTTGAATGTTCTGATTTCCACAGAGTTGTTGTGATTCGGGCGCTCCAACAGCATGCGATCCAAAAATACTTCCTCAGAGTCTTTGTATCGGTGCTCGAACATTTGAATTGTCCATAATAGTGTGGGGAATGGGAACTTTTTACCATTCAGATTCTTCTCGAAGATGTGTGATAATGTTGATACGCTGTGAAGAAGATGAATGTCGAAGGAGCTGAGTTGTTGCATTTGATTGTAAATGAATAAGGAACTCAAGACCACGCTGAGTGCACACAACTTTGGATCGTAAGAATCCATAGAATTACCTATCGCTCCAAGACCCTCTGTGTCAATAAAGATGGTTGTTACTTTCTCATACTCGTCCAAGTCGATCCCATCACCGTGGACTGCTTTTGTATTTCTGGTCTTCGGTAAAAAGTACGATTTAGGTCTGCCCCATATCATCAAACCCTTCGTCTGAGGATCTGCATCTCTTCCCACCGTAAAGCCCTTATCATGCGGTATTCCTAACAAGTTATTTAATAGATAGGATTTTCCGGTCTTGTATCTCCCCGCGACAGCGACAACTGCAATCTTTGTAGAATTATCCAATGAGGACAAAAACGATAATCCTCTTTGATCCACAATTAATTTTGTACCCGTACTATCTGGCACAACGAGCGGTATCACTTCGTTAGCATAAATAATGCCGTATGTTATAAAGGTTAGAATGAGGATTAACAACGGCCTCATTTTTGTTTGTATATCGCGCCTTAACTAATTTTGTATTTGTCAACTCAGTTTAAAACCATAAACAAATATTAGTAACCTTCTGTTTGAATAACTTGTGGTGTCCTATGCGAATGGAGAATAAGAGGCGAAAATAACGTTAAACTTTTGAACATCTATTAAAATTTCTCCATTGATGACGGAGTTAACGGTATAATTAGTTCCATTCAATCAAAACTATTACAAAACTTGACGTATCAACGAGATTCGAAGAAAATTGTCTGATTTCAAACACCACGTCCATGAAGATACGTCAGGGTCTGAAGCTTGAAACAAAGCAAGCAGTTAGTACTTATGACCATGAAGGTATCTCGCCAATGCCTTCTGCCTTTATCTCCACGTATTCTATGGCATCTACAGAAGAGCAGCAAAGAAATAGTATTGCCGTACAAGACCCTGAGCCTACTTTAAACAACATGTACAATCGCGTACGATACAACAGCGAGCACAACACTTTAATTGTCAATGTGGGAGGTTTGAGGGTAAAGACAGTGCAGCAATCAAAAAATGTATTTGCAGCCATAATAGGTGTCCTAAAAAGTCACTTCAAAGATGCAAAAGATGAAGACATACGAGTTCACTGCCTAATCAATTATGACGACTTTCACGTCGAAGACGATATAATTGTCGAGTACAGCGATATGGTTAAGGACGTACAAGAAAAATACTATAAAACAGTGTCAAGATTCACAACTGAGGGAATACTCCAGAAGCAGCATGCGAAACTGAAGCAGCTGCTACAGGACAGAGACGTTGAAATGTGTCTGACCGTTGATGCGCGCATGATTGCCAACCGTTACATTGTTGATTATGGAACGGAACCTAGTGTTGGAGAGGGTACTTATGGAATTGTTTACCTGGCCACATGTAAAGTAACTGGTAGTCGGGTAGCCATCAAACAACTCAACAAGAATCGCATCAGTCGCCTTGAAATGTCATCCTTCGTCGCCAGGGAAGTAAACATCATGAAACGCATCTCTTCGTGCAGACCAAGACATCCTAACGTGGTGCAGTTATATGATGTAGTTGAGACGGAGCGGTCATTGTATTTGGTATTAGAGTACTGCGGAAAAGGTCCTTTGGAGTCATTGACGACAGAAAGAATGCAATGGCCTGAAAAACAAGCACACAAGTATTTTGTACAGCTTTCGCGCGGATTGCATCACTTACATAACGACGTTGGAATTCTACACAGGGATCTTCAACTACCGAACATTTGTTTGAACGACGAAGATGACGTCAAGATTCTTGATTTTGGAATGTCACAAATATTCGACAAGAAAACTTTTTATAAGGAGGGATTTGACTTTGATCCGGAATCAGTCAACACCAATAGCGAAGACATTGATGCTGAAGGCGGAATTCGTGGTAATTTATATTATGCTTCGCCAGAGGTTTTACTTGGGAAGAAGGATGTTGGTCCCGAAGTTGATGTTTGGGCTTTGGGTGTGTGCTTGTACAAAATGTTGACTGGCTACTTGCCTTTTGCGACCGCTCAAAAAATACTAATGAGAACGTTTACCATTCCGTTGGAAGAAGAAGAAGAGTTGTCGGAGAAAGCCAAGGATTTGTTAGATAGGATGCTTACAACGGATGTATCAAAAAGAATAACATTGAGTGAGATTTTACAGCATACATGGACAACCTCTGTAATATAAAAATATATTTATGAATCTTGTGTTGATGCAATCTTCTTTATTTAAAGCTTGATGACACCATCATCAGATTTTCTCGATAGTGCTCTCCTGCTATCACATTTTGCATCATTGAGTACGTTGTTGTGCATCTATAATAATGTACAACGGTCGCAACGAATACAAATATGTGCCAGAACTGATGACTGCAACCTATGGTGTCAAATAAACCCGGAAAGTATTTTTCGGGAATTTTAGAAGCATAGAAGAAGACTGCCAAACCGT
The DNA here is from genome assembly GCA_026419775.2 of Acrasis kona. Taxonomy (NCBI): domain Eukaryota; phylum Heterolobosea; class Eutetramitea; order Acrasida; family Acrasidae; genus Acrasis; species Acrasis kona. The sequence goes on from JAOPGA020001034.1 coordinate 48,010, forward strand.
ACCACAGATACAACTCTATTACTGCACTACCAACCCTCCAAATTGTATTTAGATTTCCCAAGTGGAGAGCGAAAATATGAATTAAAGGAATCATTCCAAACAACGCAGTACATCCAAATACAAAAACACGGAATATTCTATAGTCGTCGTGGCTAAATTTTGGAATAAAGAACATTGCACTGCAAAAGAGGCACATGGAGGTTACAAGTGTGAGATACATGATACCAATGTTGGGCACATCTTGGAACGAATAGTATATGGGTGGGTAGTAGCTTCCCATGATTAAGAATCCAATCCCAGAAATGTCCATCCTAAGCAAACATTCATGGTGAGAATGGTCTATGCAGTGGAACCAGTGGTATAGCAATGACCCTAAGAAAGTATATATGGCAGAGCATGTATAGACAATATATGCTACCTTCTCCCAAAATGACATCCCCCTTTCAATAAACAAAATATCAATTCCTATATATAAAAATGTGGCAAAACTAATCAGCGCAGTCCAAATGTTACTTTAATTGTTAGTGATAAAATAATAAAAATGTTGTTCGTACAATGTCTCGTTGTGTAGAGAAAACAATGATAACAAGGAGTCTTTGAACGATATGTTGATTCTATATCCCTGAAGTATGTACTCATACTTCATGTACTCAGGAATGTAGTCTGACAGGGTAGAACACATAATAGGCTTATTGCACTTGGTATCGTCATCATCAATAGGCACATTATCCTCAACCGTCTTCTTCCTATTGTGTATTGTTCCCTTCATACTCAAAATCAGCCGTTATCTTTGAACTTTGATGTTGTAACTGATATTGATTAAATTTTTTTACAACAAACCGATTCCTTCTTTGGCTTGATGGACTTTTAATGCATTTTTGAAGAGCTTGTGTCTTTTTGATGAAAACAAACAATTTTTAATAAATACTTTTTATTCACAAGACTTTAACATCAATACTTCATCTGTAATTGTTATCAAATAAAAAGACCGGTCAGAATCTCCATCCACACTTAATGTCAAAATAATGTCATCACTTCCCTTCTCCATCTTCAATGAATATCTCCCCATATGAGTGCTGTTACCATATACCGACGCTCTTGACTCTGAAAAGTTTCCAGTCTTAAAGAAACTAATTCCTGATCTATTGTTGGATGATTGAAATGTTTGTTTTGGGAAATTAAAAGTGCTTGGTCTATAAATCAAAATGCCTTGCTCTGATTGTTCCTCCTCCTTGCTAGAAAGCCATTGCTGCGAACACAATAATGCTTCGTATTTTGTCTTGACTGGACCAGAAATGGGAATTTCATCGGGTTCGGTTAATTGAACACTCGGTTGAAGCACTCTGCCTCCTCCTGGCATAATGTGTGGTGGTCTGTAATCTTCGTCATCACTGTCATCAGGATCCATCTGGTCGTCAGTGGTGGTGTCCATCACTCCTGCTCCCTTGGTGACTACACCTTTACTTTTGAGTTTTTGCAGTGTAAGAGAACCTCTTGGTGCTAGACCAGCTTGTAGTAATGTGGTGGTTTCAAACTCTTCTGATGTGTATTCTTTCCTAGGGAATGGAATTAACAAAGAGAATTCTTCGTTATCGTCTGATCTATCGCTTGTTATACGCTTGACTAGTTCGGATAAGGTATCTGTTGGAAGTAATGTGAGCTTGACCTGCTGACCCTCTGGAAGGCGTACTTGAACGATGCATTCTTTGGCAACATTTTTTGGTGGAGGTGTTTGGTCCTTCTTTTCAATTGGAGGTGAGGATGTAGATGGGGCTGATAGAGGGTAGGACTTGACTATTACATTACTTGTGGATTCCATCAACTTTTTGTTTTGTTTCTCAATTCTCTCTTCTTTTTCTTGTCTCATTTTTTTCCTAAGTTCTTTGAGGGCTTGGTTTTTTTCCTTCCTCTCTTTTTCTCTTTTAGCAGCCTCTTCGGCAATGACTTTTCTCCTGAATGCCTCCTTCACCTCAGGGTCATCACCCCTCAAACCATCTTTGACTAATTTCCGGTGTTCGTCCATCAATGTTGGCATGTTGGACGGGGCGAGTGGTGCACTGTCGACAAATGGCTTTACATACTGAGGTTGGGTTGTGACTGGTGCTGGTTGTTCTATAATCAAATCGTCCTCTGGATGCTCATTAATATAGTTAATGGCAAGATCTATCGACTTATTATTGACTGCTGATAAAGCCCTTTCTGCAATCCTATTATCAAAGCCCATATCTACCATGTCTGCCAACATTTTCATATCTGCAGGTGCAGATCCAAAAGAAGTTGTTGTGGCTGGTCTCCCAAGAGTGAGTTTACCTGAGCTCATTTCTTAATTTTTTGTTCAGTTCGTTTGAACTTCTATTGTAAAAAAAATCAACCTTAAAAAAACAAGAAGAAAACACACAAGTATAACATTGAATATTAAACTTTACACCTTATGAAATTGTTTTTCCAAATCTTCTAGCGACATGGCGGCTTGTGGAATATCAAATAAGTGATTCTGTTGGTTCACATGGGCATGTGGGTCGGAATGAGCGCTCATGTCAAGATTAGGTCCAAACCATTTCTGAAGTGGCGAATAGGGTTCCTGTTGAGGCACGTTCTGCTGTCGCGCCGATGATGGTAATGTTTGATTTGTATCATTTGTTTTCACATTCTTAGCAACCACGCTCACGCTACTCTTCTTTTTCGAATTCGTCACGCTCTCCTCCTTCTTCTTGTTACCGCTTTTAACGTCAATGTTCTTTCCATGATTCTTTTGTATTTGTGGAGGTACAAAACTGTTACTTCTCTTCACGCGTCCTTTTGATTGGTCTTGACTGGTAGTGATGGGTGCGGTGGTAGCGTTGGGTTGTTGGGGTTTTGATGTGGGTTGACTGTTGACTGGATGTGATGGAATGTTTTGTTGCAATTGTTCCTTTTGTTGGTGGAGTTGATATTGTTGGTAAGGATTGATGAATTGCTGTTGATGGTGTGGAAATTGTGCATTGTATGGCATGTTCATGTATGGTGGATGACCATTGTTCATCAAGTGTTGGGGAATGTGCATCATGACGTTTGGTTGATAGTAATGTTGTTGCTGTTGTTGTGGATCAGGATATGCGTTGAACAATTTGTTAATGTTAAAAGTAGTAGCGCTGGTGGGTGTACTGGTGGGCGTGCTTGTAATGTCCTCTTTTGATTTGTTGGTGTTGATGCTTTTCAAAAATTCACTTTCGATGGAGTCAAGGTCGGCTGCATCCAATACATGCGGAGGTGGTTGATGAGCATGTGGATGATGCATGTTGTGTGCAGTCTAAAATGATTAAAAGTAAACGTCAAATAAAGACTTACAGGAAAGAACAAACCGTCTGGGATCTGATTAAACGCCATTGTGGGTGTCGCAGGCATGCTTTTATCCACGTCCAATATATCAGCAAATAACTTTTCTGCATCAACAAGAGCATCGTCTCCCAAAATGTCTTTTTCAAGGTGGTCGTCCAGATGCAAGTCTTTTAACAAGTCTCTTTCGTTAGTTGCCTCTGAAGGTGATTTGGCTGATCCAAATAGTAAACTACTGGTCTTTCTGGTGCTTGGTCCAAAATTGCTCAACGGACTAAACGAAGTGTCCTCATCACCCATGGTGAGGTTAGAGAAAAAGTCACTGGACATGAACATGTCAGTTCCATTGTTATTCGTTGGTGTGGTGGTTTGTGTATTTGTTTGAGGTTTTTTAGCTTCTTCGGATGAATTTGTGTTTTCCTTATGGTCATTAGCATGTTGACAGCATTCACAAATGACTTACGGTTATGACTATGGAAGACTTGTTCTTTTCGTTGGCTGCCAAGTGCTGCTTCCTGAATCTCTCGAACTCTTCCCTCCTGTCTTGTTCCTTTTTGCTTAAATCATCAATACCTACTAGTGAATTACTCCAAACGTCACGTTTCTTCCTTTCTTGTGGCTGTTTATTGTCGTCTCCGCTGTTTGTTCTTGAGTTGGTTCTTTTCGCATCTCTTTCACGTCTTTCGCGCCTATTTCCAGAATCTTTGTCCCAACTTCCTTGTGCCTGATGTAATGACTCTCCATCTCTATTAAAAAACCCATTCTTTCCTTTCCGTTCATTTGCGTTTGAATCGTTTGCAACGAGGCCTCGTTTGTTATTTTTGTTATAACCAGAGGAACCCCTATCTACAGGGCTATCTGCAGATGCTTCCGATTTGCCAAATATATCATCGTTAAAACGCTCTGGTTTCATTTGACTAAACTTTGATTTTCTTAAATACAATAACGTTGCCCTGCTATACCGTATTTTATTCCTAAAATGCAAATGAGTTGATAATGATTTGTGAGATGAATACATTTTCAATGGTGCAGTGGTGCCATCTGATGTGGTGGCACTAGACGAGGTCATTTCAAGAATATCAATAAGACAGTTGACTAAAAAAGATCGTATTGTAATGCTTTATTCTTCCATTTGTGATTTGGACGATTGCTCCCTTTGTAACTCTTGCGCCCTCACGGGAGCAAAGTAGGGGTGTTGCATGGCTTCCTGGGCCGTCAATCTTTCATAATGATCATATCTCAATAATTTGTCCAAAAAATCAATGGCCTGGTCATTTGCTAAATGCTGATTTTCTTTTGTTACAAACGAACTCCATGGTTTGGCGGGGTACCTGCTCCTGCTCAATACACCTTCGTAATGAGGGCTCAACTCAAGGTCATACTTCTCCAAGTTATCATATAACTTTTGCGTGCCTAATACTTTGGCAATCTTCACCAGCTGATCGTAGTTATCGCGTCCGTGGAAGAAGGGCTCCTTGTGGAAGATCATTCCAGCAAACATGCAACCAAGACTCCACAGGTCTAGCGAATAGTCATAGTCTTTTAAATCAGTAAGGAGTTCTGGTCCCTTAAAGTAACGCGAAGCGACTCTCACATTGTATTCTTGACCTGGGTGATAGAATTCCGCAAGACCCCAATCAATGATCCTTAACTTTCTCTTATCGTGGTCAATCATTACGTTCTGTACAATATTAAACAAGAAAATAAGAATGTTGAGCATACATGTGGCTTAATGTCCCGATGCATGATTCCTTTGGAGTGACAAAAGTCTAATCCTTTTAATAATTCATAAATATAGTATCTAATGTCATAATCGCTTAATTTGGGGTATAGCGTTCTGAAATCAGTATTATCAACATATTCTTGGATTAGACTTGGTGTCTTGCTTTGTGGATCGCGAACAACATCTAATAACTTGACAATGTTAGGCCCGCCGCAAAGGTTGCTTAGAATCTTTATTTCTCTCTTAATCTTCTTTTTTTTTACAGGCTTGAGGACTTTAACTATGCAAGGTTCGTTGTTGCTAATGTTCACTCCCTCAAATACTTCGCTGTATTTTCCGCGACCTACCTTACGAACTACTTCATAGTTATCTTGTGATCTTTTAAAGTTGAGGAAGTTTAACAAATTATAACTAACCCCCATGTGACTTGTAATGCCTCATACTCCCAGTATGACCTGGGCATTTTGGTGTTAACATCTGGATATACGCGTGGACGTCTACTCATTTTCGAAAAGTATCTAACAGGACTAAAAATCCTATTACCAACTGAAGATAAATAATGCTTTGGGAAAATCGTGTGAGCGAACAACTTGGCTGTTATGAAGAAATTATCCAATCAAGTAATTCTCTGATTACAAAAAACACACCAACCAGACACAACGCAGTAACCAAAGCAGCGAGAGATTCCGATAAGGACCTTCCATTTGTCAAAACTCAAGAATATATACATTTTGAGTCAGCTTAGTGATGATTTCAGATTTGACATTGTCACTGACTCAGGGATATAATTTGAATCTGCAGTTAATTAAAACCAAGAAACTCAAGTTACCGCCGCATTGTTCCGTTTGTACATCCATAAAAATCTAAAAACAAGACGAATCGCGAGAAGTTACGTTATAGAAAAAATAGCACAATTTCGGACATTTTAACATTTTACTTATGGGTTTTGAAAATGAAAAGAAGTCTGAAAAGAATTATTACCTCAACAGTTTCCATTCAGAAAAATTCGACAAATTCAATTCGTTAATAGTACGTACTATCTATCCTCTTCGATTTTTGTTTCGTATCCAATAATAAAGAGTTGTTTAACATTATTAAACAAGTGTGTGGATCGAATTTTGCATTGCAAACAATCTCAGGTAGAGCATGTCACGATTTTATGTAAACCAAAAACCACCTATTACAACAATATATTCTGAATGAGTCACGACCATATATTTTGTGCTATGTGAGGAGTAAAGGAACGAGTGCAGGTGGTTTTAGATTCTTGTGGATATTCTCCTTCTAGCGGTTATCAGTTGGCAGAAGTAGACTTTTATCCTGTCGTAATTATCAATCACGCACCCACATGTGGTTCCTCTAGTAGATTTGATAGATGAGCAGCATTTGTAGCCATATTGATCACTATCATTGGGGCTGTTCCTTGAATAGTTCTGCACGATCAACTGTGTTAAGTCTATTTATTAAACCATTCTGATCGTGTTAGGACTAGAGACACTCATGTTCGACGCAACTCATTAGACTTACGGAGATTTAATGCAGTTCCGAGAAGTTCCACAGTAACTATAAATACGGAACATACTATGTAAAAAAGACAAATAAACAGTAACAAGCAGTTTGATACAAGTCTCCCTGTTACTAATACCATACGACTTATTCATTATCCTCAACATTCAGTACCCCGATTCACTCGATACCACAATTCATCACTCGACACAGCATCGCAATGGTGTCAAAAGAATTTGAAGAATTTATTGAAGGCCTAAAAGACAAAAGTAAAAAAGATGACTACTTTTTACCTTTGATAAATAAAGAATCTGCCAAAGAGATAAAAGATGGGCGTACACTTCTTCACTACGCTTCACAATATGGGCTCCGCAATGCTGTTGAAAAACTCTTAGATAATCACGCAGATGAATATTTTCAAGATGAGAAGACAAGAACATCACTTATGATAGCCTGTGAATATAGACATCCTTGGGTCGTACATGTATTACTTAAACATAAAACTAGAAGAACTATCATTCGTCCTGTTATTCCTGCTCTAACACAAGCAGCCACACAATCTGGAACACCAACAATCGAATCAACCAATACTTCTAACCGAACTATCACTCCATCACAAAATGCGGAAGAAAGATCTCTTTATATAAAACAGAAGATTGATGACGCGTTTATTATAGCCCGCCGCAATGATTCTTGGGAAATTATACAATTCATGGTTAATTACGATGAAAGCATTTTGCGTGCTATGTTAGATAAGCGTGATCTTTACATGTTGAATTTGATTCTTGTTGCATACAAGGAACGAGTAGAAGGACTCGATGCGTTCATAAAATTAGATGTCTCAGAGTATATGCAGAGTGTCGACAAGAATTCACTCGGATATGAAGACTTTATTAACAGAACATTTATTAAGGAACGCCTAATAGATGCTTTTTTTGATAAACACAAGGACCATTTCATTGTTGCAACTTGGAATGTTGGTCAAGTTGGTGGAACACAAATGAATAAACCACTTTGTAAAGAATTTTGGGGAAAGTACAATGGTCTTTTGATGAAAATTGATTTATTATTCATGCAAGAGTTGAACAAAGAAGCAGTATCCTTTATTCAACAAAATCCAATCGATAATTTTGAAACATACGTCAAACGTGGGCGTAACAAAGAATATTATGTCACGCTTCACAAACATCGCTATTCAAAAAAATCGGATCCTAATGATTGCTATTATTGTTGGTATCACGACTTTGTTGATGTTGATTTTGTAAATGTTCATTTTCAAAGTCATGGAGGAGACAATGTTGGTCTATTAGCAAACGTAAACCTTCAAGAAAATCGTGCGATTGTTATAGCAGGAGATTTTAATTGTAATAAAGATCAGTTAAAAATATTCTGTCGAGAACGTCGCGTAGAATGTGACAATTCAGAAGAAGCAACAAGTAGCCCAAAGAAAAAAGGAGGAAGATCTATTGATCACATACTATTCAAAAACCTTACTCTTTTAGAGACAAAGGTATTTAAATTTCTACCACACGAAAAAGGAGATCACTACATCAAGATATGTGCTTTCGAGAAACCAATCACCGAGATTGATCTTCTCCGTGCAAAGAATGAAGAGCAGTCAAAAGAGCAATTGAAGTCGACTAAACAACTTAAAGAGACCCTTGCAAAGAATAAAGAGTATTTGGCTCGTATTGAACAACTTGAAGAGGAGAACGCTCGTTTAAAAGGGAAAATCGATGGAGAGCATTCGCTACTTCGCGATTTCGAGAAGTTAACAACAAAGGAAAGACATGTCGATGATGCAGGTACTGAGATTACTGACGGAGAGGTAGTGTAAATCACAGAGAGCGTGCAATAAAACTCGAAACTTCTGATAATTATCAATAAACATCTTTTTCATATATCGTCTAAATTAATTATTTCTCACAAAATTATGCCTTTGGAACGATGGTGCATCATAAAGATTAAGAACCTCTTAAAATTTTAAGATGAACGCAAGCAGTAGTGAGTGGGACACAAAATGTGTTCAGATAATTTCTGTGACCTCATCTTAATTACTGCACTTGGAATCTCCTCTCCAAAATAAGGATGACCCTTGTTATTCATACGAGTTTCAATGGCTTCCTTCATTCTCTCCGGCTTAATGTGATCTTGGTTAAGATAGAAGTAAGCAACAAGGTGCTTATTTCTGCAGGCAATTTTGTTCTCGGAGTACCACGATTGAATTTCCATAAAGTCTTCAAACTGGATATCCCTCCAAGCAACGTGCTCTGTTATTCTGTGTTCGTGGCCAGTTTTTTTGTAAAACTTTTGGTTCATCCAAGCCCCCGTCGTGTTACGTCAGTTATCCTGTCGTGTAAGTCCATGGTTAAACGTGACAACGCCCCCTTCAGTAATCACGTCACCAAATACAACCATATTGAAAGTAATACAAAATAGTCATCAACATTGAGATTGATTTCACAACTCTTACAATAAATACGATTTTTGATTTAGTCATCCTAAATTTTGGCGCTTCATAACGGTAAAACAAAACCAAATGTCCTTCCTGTCACCTAAAGTTGTACAGCGCATCGGTAAAGAAATCATATCCTTACATAAGGATAAGATTGACGGGATTGATGTATTATGCGAGAATGACCTTGACAATATCTCAGAGATTAGTGCAGTTATACATGGACCCCAAGGCACACCTTTTGAGGGAGGACAGTTCACCATCAAACTTTCCTTTTGCGAGGAATTTCCTAACAAGCCACCAAAAGGTTATTTTGTCACCAAAATTTTCCATCCAAATGTATCAAGAGAAGGAGAAATTTGCGTAAATACACTCAAGAGGGATTGGAAATCGACCAACACCCTTCGTCATGTACTTTTAGTGATCAGATGCCTATTGATTGAACCAAACCCTGACAGCGCCCTCAATGCAGATGCAGGAAGACTTATACAAGAAAATTATGAAGTATACGCCAATAAAGCGAAGATGATGACTGGAATTTATGCCAAGAGAAAGGAGCTAAACTCCGCTCAGGTTCAAGAGGAGGAAACAAAAGAAAATAATATGAACTCCTCCAATGTTGTCCCCGCGCAAAATGGAGTCGCTGGTAAGACACCCTCCACTGCCACCGTGGTAAAAAAACCAACTTTGACAGCTACAACAACCAAAGATAAGAAGAAGACTCTTAAACGTTTGTGATATGTTATAGATTGTACCGGAGCTTAAGAGAATTGTAAAATAAAAAAACGAATTCCATTCTATCACCAGCTATGTCAAACATGCCTACACGATCTATTATGTTTAAATGCACGTTTGCAAATTTGTGAAAGTAATTTGAATGAATGAAACATCCAAAAATTGGATTTACTTAAGGATGTCTCTTCCGCTACGACCTTTAAAGCTTTATATCCTAAATGGTATATTATTTATATGGTCTGCTTTGAGTTCAATTTTTGAGTCTCCGACTGTTCTTGGCTTTTTGTAACACAATAAGACGATAACTGAGCAGATGAACAGTGCTCATGTCAGAATATTCCAGTCTCAAGATATATTATGCCCCCCAACCGAACCACAATGTATAACAACGTCTCCTAACCTGTTTTGGGTGGCCTTGGAAACGGGAACTATTAGAGGGTACTCCATCAGAGAAATGGGTAAAGAGCGAGTAATGCCTTGTTTTGAATTTAAAGCGATCTCAAATACCGTGGAGAGTATGTGGTACAACGAGAACCTCAGAAGGTCTGTACCTTCAAATTTACTATATCATCTAAAATGTGTAGGCTAATAACGCTGGAAACCGGGAAGGACAGTCGATTGTGTCGCGTTTATCACTTGAGATGGGATGTCAAACAACTAAGAACAACAATTTGTTATTATACATTCCCTGTCAAAGATGTAAGGCTTATTTCGTTGGATCAGGTTTATGGGTCGGTTGCAATGGCCTCTGGAAATTGTATAACTGTCTGGAAGAATCTTGAAGAAGTAAGACGTCCACATTAACCACGCCTAAATGTTGCAGCCAATATGTATTTTAAAAGTACACACAGGTTGGAAGCTGAAGTGCCTATCCATATATGGAAACTATTTAGGGTATGCAAGCGACATTGACGTTCGTATATTGAGATTGAAACCTGCATCAAAAACGAACAATAAAGTAAAGTAAAAATCGAAAGAGAGTACTGACAAAAATAGGAGAAGGAGTGGAGGGTGTTCTGGGGAGTTAGTCACGTGGAGAATGACGACCTTGTTCAAGTACGTTTTCAAACTGAGACTCATGATCTAGTTCCTTCTCCAGCCGCTAAAACAAACGTTCCGTAAGACATGTTCAGTTAATTGATCAGTACTAACATTTTATTTTTAGGAGGGTTTCTGTACCAGTAAGTAAGAGAGCGACGGTCAAAGTCGATCAAGCCTATGATGTAATTGGTGAGACTCCGAATGTAGACCACCCTACTTTCGTCAACAAACTCTTCATGTAAGTACCATATTCTGTAGAAACTAAAAAAAATAGCGATACTTGCACCAACTTGCTACATAAACATTACATTGATCAAGAAGAACCTCGCTCCATACACTTTTTACGTAATATATCACAAAAAGTACGTAGTGTCATTTTGATCAAAACTTAACTTGTCAGAGTGACTTTCAAGATGATGCCAACGGAATGAGACTAGTAATTGCCACATCAAAAAGAGGCTCACTTTATGACCTGCAACCCTTGAACTTGATTAGTGAGTTCGAATTTACCAACCAGAACACCAGCAGCGTCGTCAATAATACATGCCTATTCGTCATGAATGACACAGGAATAGAGGTCTGGAGCTTAGGCGGTCCATGTGTGCTTCTACGTTTCCATCCTTTCATTGGATTGAAAAGCATGTCCGCAACAAATCAACACGTCGCCTTACTCAGCAAGTTCAAGTCTGACGAAAGCGTTAGCATTGCTGCTTACTATAACCAAAATTCCAATGAACCTGTATATTTGAGCGATATGAGACAAGTTGATAAGATCGCAACCATGGGATCCAACGGACTAAACATGATTACATCATTGATGCCCATTTTCAGCGGAAGGAGGTGAGTCAAAACAATTGTAAAAAACTAACAAAACGTAGACGAAAATCAGATAAGCAGGAAGCAGTCCAAGAAGAATTCTATTCATACAATGTTTACATTTTGGACATGGTTGAGTTGTGTGAAATGTACGAAGATATTGTAGACAAGGCCACGGACGTTGAGGAAAGTGACTTTATGAAATACTTTGTTTTATTGAAGGAGGCCCACACATTATTACAGTGCAAGTACTATTCATTACTTCGTGAGGAAGAATCTGCAGGAGATCAAGACTCCAGTGTTAAGCTTCGCATTTCTGTTGAACTATTTAATTACACGACCTTGCTCCAAAGAAGTTTTGGGACCCTTGGTGATGTCTATATAAAGTTACAAAAGAACGAAAAAGCGGCACAGTGTTACATTCAAAGCGAAAGAACTCTTGCACAAGTTGTTGATCAATTGTCAGGTCAACCTCAGTTTTTGTTATCTTATTTGCGTCTTGTTCTATTTCAGTCCAATCAAGATCATAATAAATTGCTTCAAGACGAGTCAACTGGAGACTTGATCTTGAAGGTATTTTCAGAGTATTCTCCAAATGATTTCTCTCAAGCTTTGTTGGAGTCAAGTGTATTACAAAAGTTCTCAAGAAGCGGTGCTATCACTTTGTTAAATAAAATGTACGGAGAAAACCAATGGTGGTTGACAAGACCAAAAGATGCATTTTTATTGGGACTTTTATATGTTGATTTGGGTGCTTTAGACAAGGCATCAATGGTCTTTTCGGAAATGGACGACCATTTGATTGTTGACTTTTGCGTCCAATTCAAGGACCGTGTCTTCCGTCATCATACATCTCTTCAGAAGTTTTTACTTGATACAAGACCAGAGTGTTTTGTTGAAATTTTTGTTCGTCTGTTCGAGGGAAATTCTGCAGATCAGATTGAATTTGATTCTGTTTTTAAAATGTTCACACATAAGAAAGACTCCAATATGCTTCAGTATTTTATTGGTGCCTTGATCACCAAAGTGCAAGATAGAAAGTCTGAACTCTTTGCAATGCTCTGCGAAAAACTGTTTTCTTCTTATTTATTTGTCCTTGGTGACTTGACCCAGAGTGATGCCTCCCAGCAACCCAAACCAATAATCAACAAGAGTTCTGAAGAATTAGAGACATCTCAAATAAATGAAGATGACGATGAGTGGGCAACTTTCCGATCTCTATATATGCGTCTTGTTGATAATCGTTATGACTGGTTGGATGATTGCACTCCTTTTGTGTATCAATCCGACTTGGACCAAGTTGAGGGATCCGAACAAGTGCCACCGATCTTTTCAGATCTAACCATGAGCCAACAAGCCCTAGTGGGTGCACAAAGCTTGTTATCCTTTTTGATTCGCGATGGTGGGCAATCCGAATTGTTTAATAAAATTAACAAAACCTGGGGAGAACACACCTTTGGAAGATTCTCCTTAAAAATTCTATGTTTGGTTGGTACATCGAATATTGATTCAGCTGTTTATAATATGGTAAACAATGTTAACGCCGTAAAAGGCTTGTTTGCGTTTGCTCTTGAACATTGTAATAAGTTCCCTCACTGGTCAATAGTGTCTAGCAAGTTACTAGATGTATTAAAAAAAGACAATCTCCAACCCGAACATGTAAATGTTGCCAAGCTTGCATATGAACAAGTCTTGTGGCACATGGCTAGTTCCTTTGAACCAAATCAGCTATTGAGCACATTGCCTAAGAATGGAAGTTTGAGTTTCTTCTCAAAATATTTGAATCATTGTTATTCTTGTCAATGCTCTAGAGATTGTGCCAATCGGATAAGAAACCCTCAGTTAAAAGAATAAAAATAGTTTTTATTAAGCACTGCTGTTGTATAATTCTGTGATTTTGATCCTCTCAATCTTGCTGTTATGCCTCTTATCAACCATTAGTGGCTTGTCAGAGATAATGCAGTTGAAACAATCTGAGGTGACATCCTTCCAATGCTGCAACATATTATCATTGTAACAAGTTAAAATGTCATCAGCAGTAATTTTGGAACCAACGTACAATTCGACGACTAAAAGAACACTCTTGAATTTAGGAGAGTTATGCTCACCTTTTCCTTCCAAACTTCCCTTTCCGATGATTGCACATCTCCTAATATCTTCACCGAAGTGGTGTAAAAAGACTTGTTCCATACACACGGGATACACCATGTGTTCTTTACCTTTATTAGCGAGCGTAAACATGTGAGAACGTCTTCCACAGAACCAAACTCTATCTTGTTCGTCCAAGTAGCCCAAATCTCCTGTGCAGTGCCATCTTTTACCTTGAGGATCGACGTATTTAAATTTTTTATTACTTTCTTCATCTAATTCATAACTGGGGCTCACGTTCTTTCCACTTACCCAAATCTCTGCGATTTGATGTCTCTTGCGAGATTTTGTGATTGGATACTCGACTGACCAACCCAATTCCAATGTAGTGGCAGTGACAGGTCTTCCGACACAAACACCACCTACGCCGGAGTATTCAAGGGCCAATATTTCGCTTGTGCGAATATGACACAGAGGGAGACCCTCCGTAGCTCCATAAGGTGTCATCAATTCCACCTTACGAGTGATCTTTGAGTCATCGGAACAATACTGTCTCAAGTGCTTGTGTTGTGCAATATTAACTGGTGCACCGCCGCACAACAACATTTGCATTGGAGGAGATAGTTTCTTGCCAGTTTTTCTACAGTGCTCAATAACTTTGTTCCACACGATAGGAGAACAAAAGGCAAAGATAGGTTGGAAGCGATCGACACTGCGCATGTATGCTACAGGGTCCATGTCACCAAGTTTTGTAACATTAAGAGGAGGAGCGATGGACGTGAGACCCATACAATTAATACAAATGGTCATGACGATGTTGGTGCAAAGACAAGATTGTTGTTGACTGGGTACGATGTAGTCGCTAACAAGTTCACTAAAGCTTTCAACTTGAGACATGACCATACCGTGGGTAATGTGTACTACCTTTGGATTACCAGTCGATCCAGTGGTATTAGTGAGTGTTGTGATATCATCATCCTTATAAAGGTGATAATCGATTGCTGGACTTTTTTTGTAATCTTTATTGTAAACATCAATGATGTAGTACTCGTGTTTGAAAAACAAAACACGATTGATAAAATAAAACAAATAAGATAACGAATCAACTTTCCCGATTACATAAACTACTTTTTTGGTGGGTAGACCTTGAGAGAAGTTCACAACCAAACACAACAGTTTTACAATGAAGAATGTGACTGGGGTGGCAATTACAACATCTAAACTGAGTCTTGAAAGCCATTTGGCGAATTGTGTATATCCTGTTTCGTGTGGTCCAAGTACTACCATTTGCATGCCTGCCCTCATGATACCATTGGCTAATGGAAAAAGTTCAGGCATCTGTATAGGGGTGAGAAGGAGGGCGCGTTTTTGTGCTTGTGATATCTTTAGTAGTTGAGATTGAACAGAGTCAGACATTTCATGAATGTCGGTGAAGGTATAGTGTGAATATGGAGGCATGTATCCGACTTCTCCTTTCTTCAGTAGATTAGCAACTATGATGGCCAAGCCAATACAGAGTAATGCCAAGGCAAGCTTTCCGCTGATCAACAAGGTTACTGGTGTTGCTATAATTAGTCCAACAGCGATTGTGTTCGTATGGTTGAAAGTAGGTGTAGGGAAATAAATTGCTTCCTTGTCCTTCCTATTTGGATCTAGGGCATGCTTTTTCAGCAGTTCTGTGACATTGCTCATTATTAAAAGTTGTTCTTTACAAAAATGAATTTGCCAACTCGTTCTCCAATCACGGCATCAAATGGTGAATCGCTTAATGATAATATCGCTGTCACGCGAAAGAAACTACACATAGTTAGTAAAGAATATGTAAAGCAAAGAAAAGAACTTGAGAGAATATCACAAATTGCTCTGCAACAGCATGAGGACATTGAATTCCAAACAAGTACAATCAATGATCTTACAGAACAATGTACCAAGCAACAGGAACTGATAAAAGACCTGAGTAACAGACTAAATGTTGAGAGAGACATGGCAGATAATGTATTAAAAATGAATTTGAACCTTACAGAAGTACCAATAAATAATGAAAAACCCAAAGAGCCCATACAACTTCTAATTGAAGAAACCATCGTGGATGCAGAACAGGATACAGTGCAGGATCTACTTGAAAAAAATAGTTTACTAAGAATGGAACTTTTTGCTGAGAGGGAAGAGAAGCACAAGCTTAAAAGAGAAAAAGAAAAATTGGATGAATTAGTTGCTTATTTATATTCACAAATTGCCCTTACGGATACTAATAACAAGAATGATGGCATTTCAAACACCAACACTATATAGTAAATAAATCAGGCATTAAATTTTTCATCCCTTTCTCTACAAAAAATGTTTTCGCCCACTCCTTGACGTGTTCCTCACTCTCCATAAGTCTCTTTTGAATGTAGTCCTTGATAACTTTCATCTCTTCAGATAGGTAGTCGTACCCTTCTTCATCAGATTCCTTTTCATGGTCCGTGTCTGTTGTAACGATTGGGGTAATGGCCGGCACTTTGTTTTTCCGCTTTGGCTTCTTATTCTTTATTTTTAAGGGTGGAGGTGTGTAGGGAGTTGCGGCAACTGGCGTTTGACTCCGGCCCCAAGGTGTGATTTTTATGGTTAAATTTGGTTCATCTGTTTTTTTCTTTTTTGGCTTTTCAATGAGTGGTTTTGGAGGGTAGTTAAAAGATGCATCAGACTTTCTTCTCACTTCCAAACCAGTTCTCGGAAAAGATTCAGACTTTCTCCTCGAGAAGTAAGAATCTTCGCTTAAATGTATGTTAGATTGTTTTTCAGTGGGTGTTTCTGTGCTTGCAATTCCCCTAATCCTTTTGTTGGCTTCGTGAAGCTTTGAGAAACGGTTAATAATGGTAAGCAGGTCCTGACCATCTAACAAGCTCACGCCAATCTTAATGGGCGAGCTGGGGCTAGGTTTATCGAAGGTACTCGAGGGAGAAGTTGGTGAAGGTGTTGTTGCTTGCGAAATTGACCTTCTTCGGCTTACCGGAGGTAGCTGGGCCTTCAATAATGAATGTTTAGGTAGAGAGGTTGTTTCCGTTAAATTATTGTCGCATGTGTTTGATAAACTAGAAGTAGGTCTCTCCTTTATAGCGAAGTTTGTTGATCTTGGTTGGAAAGAAATTGGTGTCACAGCTATGCTTACATCAGAGGTGAAGTCCTTACGAACATGTGTTGATGGGTCGGTCTTATGTGCGAGGGTCCTCGGTATTTCTGTGCCACGCAAGTTCAAAGTAGTTGGTGAGGGAAATCGTAGTATCCTTGTTTTACTTTGTGTCGAAAATGTAGTATGCAACGGTGGTAGTTGGGCATCAGTTGATGTCGAGTTTGTTATTAGAAATGGCGGATTTTCTA
Organism: Acrasis kona; assembly: GCA_026419775.2. NCBI lineage: Eukaryota > Heterolobosea > Eutetramitea > Acrasida > Acrasidae > Acrasis > Acrasis kona. Next base: position 65,049 of record JAOPGA020001034.1, read on the forward strand.
GCTTTTGGTGATTACAGTCTTTTACTACCTCACCATCAATATAATGTTTTATGGATGAGAGTATCTTAGCAACAGATGAATCTACCATCTGTTGCGATGTGTTCAAAGCAATTTAATTTCTTTAGAGTAGTTCTACTAATTAATCATCGGGAAAAATACGTGCGGTCATGACGTTTCATATATGAAAATATTGTTCTTTTTTAGCTAGTTTATTTACATTTATTTACATTTATTTTATGTCCGTGGAATTATTCACACAAACCCGTCACGGAAATTCTACTGCCGCGGTTAAATCGAAGCGAAATTATTTATTGTCATTCGGGTCAATGAACACTAGCTGACCTAAACCAGTAATTTCAGGAAAATTGTACGTGTGTGTATTTTATTACCAGATGTGAAAAGCATCAATGATGTCAAGTCCTTGTTTTGTATCGAGGACACCATGTGATGGACTCTTGATTTGATGTCAGCACAACAGAGGAAGAATAAAGACAATCTTTAGAAGAAACATGTAATGTACAAATTATTTTTAAAATAAGTTAGGGTTTTTCTTTAGATAATCTTCAATCATCTCCTTCGCAAGCAGATTTGGTCGAATGTCAGCCAACTTGCAAGGCTCTCTTGTCACTGGGTCAAAAGAGTGAAATTCTAAATGTTCTTTGATTGCCTTCTTTTCGTAAGTAACTCCTGAGGGTGTTATCCATGGATCTCTCATAATGTCAAAAGTGATCTTGCAGCACAAATAATCTAATCAATGTGAGTGACTTGCTCATGAAAAAGCGTACCAGGTGCTTCGGATTGTGCATGCTGTTGTTCTTTCTGTTCAAAGAATGAATTTAATTGATATCTCTTCAAGCTCTTTAGAGATGGTTTAGAAAAGTTATAATATTTTAATTTACTTACATGCTCTTCAATCTCTATGGTTGGATCTAATTCCTCACAGCGATCCATCATCTTCATCGTGTACTTCTTTACGTCTTTGACTACTTTCAATTGGAGGTCAACATCTCGTTGAGATTTCTTTCTACGAAGGCCAAACAAAGATTCTTGTATGCTTAAAAACAAATCCTCTCTTACAGATTTCTCCTTGCTAAGTACAAGTGCTTTGTAATATGAGTTATCTGCTTCATCAAGCTTGCACTGCTTTTCCAGAGATTGTGCCAAGTAGTAATGTCCCTTGACGGATTTTGAGTCAATTTGAATGGCACGCCTGCTATCGTTTTCACTCTCTTTGTATTCGTCGATCTTGAAATAGGATATTGCTCTGTTTGAATATAGTATGTCACAATCAGGATCATGCTCTATTGCCTGTGTGTATAAACGAATAGCGTCTTTGTATTTGTGCTCCGCATAACATCGGTTTCCTTTGTCCTTCAAGTGCTTCGCTGCGCGTCCTGAGTCCATCCTGTTCGGATTGATTGGTTGTTACAATATTATGTCGGACATATTGATTGAGATTAACCGTTTTTATAGGAGTTCTTTGGAGGATTTGAATATGAATTACTCTAATTTAAAGGTATATGGATACAGAGGCGGACCATAGTACAATGGTCTTCTTCTGCAAACGCTATAGTTGTAACCTAGTTACAAAACAAACAAATGTTGAGTTGACCAAAATAAATACAAAGATGTTGTCTCGTTTATGTCTAACAACAAGACTCGTTAAACCATCCTACAGGTTTGTTTTAGTGTGCAAAATTTAATTTAAATTACCGTAAAGGCACTATGCGATTCTTCCACAAGTATTAAAGGCAACTTCTCCGCATTCCTACCTCAACAAAACTGAGGTCACACAGAGAGTTTTGGAACACCTGAAAAAAGACAAAAGAATTAACAAGAAGACAGTGAATGAGAACTCACACTTTATTGCAGACATGGGGTTGGACGAGCTCGACGTAACGAGCATCCTTCAAAACATAGAGAAGGAATTTGCTATTGTTATTACAGGTGATTTAATTTTTTTATTGCCACTAACAAAAGCAGAGGAGGATGCTGATTCTTTGTGGACTGTTTCGGATGTTATAACCCATGTAACCAAAGACCCTACTGCAAAGTTTGTTTCATTTATTACTTTATGCCTCAAAATTATAGAGCTGTTGGATCTAGGCACACTGTTCAGGATCCAAGACCAAACACTGATGAAATTGGTCTTAATTATGATTAAATGTAGGAGAGAACTTTTAAAAATGCGGTTTAAATGTACTTGGTTAATATATGGTTTTATTTACTTAACTCTTTCATTTGCACACCGTGATTTTATTTTTACCTTGTCCATTTTTGAATATTCAACATTTATGCAACTCCTATGGCCACTACAACGTAATCGCGCACTATGGCCTTTCGTAGCCTATAGATTGACATAAACTGTATCGAAATTATAACTAGGTTCAAATTCGAAGTCACATCTGTGTTTTCTCTTTGTGAATCGTGCTTTAATTTTTCAATTAATTCGTGATTCGTGCTTTCATTTTGTTCGTTGAGTATGTTGTCCTTGAGCGCCAACTTGTTATTTGAGTGTTGGTTGACATGAAGTACGCCAAACAAACCTGTACTCAACGAGTATATTTTTGGTCAACGAAAGACACCCGGCTCACTATACAAACAGTCACATGGTTGTACCGGGGCGCGATAATATCGATCAACGGGACAAAGGAATAAATGATTCCAATGATAACGTCACACAATCCCAAGACAGATATAGGAACGAAGGAACCTACCATGACGACAATGAAGAATATCTTCGAAGAAGAGCATCGTCCACTAGCAACAGATACAGAAGACGGAATGTATCAAATTATTTGGATGATCAGTTCGATAATTATAGATTTGAATCTAACAGGGATCAGCGAGCTGATTTCAGAAATGAGCAACAAGTGCGATTCACTCTTACATATAATCAATAAATATATAGTATTCATTCAGGAACTATGGCAGCGTTTACGAGGATAGGCGACCTCGAACAGTCACTGGAGAAGAGACAAGAACTCAGGGGTTCTATTTTAAACCTCGTAGGGAGAAGCTAAATTGGAGAGCTTTGAACCAGATTGACATTAGCAAATTAATGGATGATGTAGACATTGATACTCTTGAAAGCATCACAAAGAATCTAAGTTTTTCCAGAATAGAACTAAACGGTACTATTTCTGTCTCTATTATTCTAATTTTGTTAGATTTAAGATATTTTAATGAGGAAACTTTTGCACACATTTTCAGATTATCACAACTAATTATTGAGTACCTACTCTATGTACAAAATTTCTTGGCCGCCAAAAAGACCAATATCGAAAGGGACGTCAAAATCGTTCTTGAAGATTTGGACAAATGTAGAGCAGCTTTAATAAAAACAGTTCGTCCACCAACATTCATTTTACAATAACTATTCCAGACAGAGGAAAATGTTTATCTTAAGCGTGACTTGAAAAGAAAAAAGAAGACTATTTATGCATACGAGGTAGTCTTTGGTGCTAATCCTGAAAAAGCTAGGATCATGATGGCACAACAACACTCTGGGTTTAGAAATGCATTTGACATATGTGCACCACCTGCCCCCACTCAAAACTTCAACGACGGTCAATTCGACTTGAAAAGGTTAGAGGACCAAATATTGACTAGGTTGCAACAAAAAGAGGAAAAGATGCATACACAACTTCAAAATGAATTCAAGGTAACGTTTAATTCTCACTATTCATAAATGAATCTCACATTGATAGAAATTTACAGAATCGTACAGAAACCAGCAAGATACTACCTTGGAGACTCTAAAGACACTTCAAGAATCTCTTCGGACCAAAGATTCTGGAGTACGAGATAGCACGAATCTCACTAGGAAGATTCAAGAAGAATTAAATAAAAACAACCAAGTACGCAATCTTTTCTTTAATTTCAAATAACATCTCAATGCAGTCCTTCAAAAAAGAACTTGAACACTTGATGAAGAAAATGGAACAAAGTGCACAAAATTCCAAACAGAATCTAGACCATGCCAGAACATCATTAAGACAAAGCATCAACCAGATGAGAATATCTCAAGCAGAGTTACAAGCAACCAGCGCAATAGCACAATCACAAAAGAAAGATAACAAACCAAAACAAAAAACAGCATCAGATCTGGTCAAGAACATTGAAGTACAAAAAGACATTGAGACACAAAGCATCAGAAGATCAACAGAGGCAGCAAGACAATCAATACAGCGCACAGAGTCACCAACTCCAATCATTGTCAAACCAGCTTCAATACAAAAACCTCAACCACAACATTTCACACATCAAATACAAAAACCTCAACCACAACAACAACCAGAACAACATGATGAATTATCAGAACCAGAATACGAATCACCCGAAATGGACCAACAAGAAGAAGAAGAGGAAGAAGACATTGAATTTGATTATTCAAACACAACAGCAGAAGATGTCGTTGTACATGATGTGCGTCAATCAACTCAACTCAACTCAAGATTCGAATCAAAGCTACAACAAAGAATATACGATGAAATGGACGTTGATGCATTCTGGGATAATTACCAACCTACATTAATCAGTAACGTCCACTTTTCACGCAACCTTCATTAACACTTCATAGGAGCTTGGAGAGGTAAGAAGTACGTCACCACCAAATTCGAACACAACGACAATGACATTGAAGAACAACGTTACGAATTAATGGATGCCATCGAGGGCATATTAGCACATGATTGGGAAATCGACCAACATACATTCTTAACCGAAAAGGACTTTGATAAAAAGATGAAGAGATTGGAAAAGATGAGGAGCGAACGCTTTAGAAATAACCATGAATATGAACAAACACATTTACAAATAACTGATCACATTGAGAACATTGTGGATGAACATTACAAACCAATCATTAAAAAGAAATTATCATCAACATCAACAAAACAAAAATCAACGACGACAAAAAGACAACAAAAAGTAATTTCATCTCCCATACATGATCATGATCAAGATGATGATCATCGTGATGATGAAAATGTAAAAGATGTAAAAAGAGTAGAGAATAATACAAACGATGAAGATGATGAATTCGAACAAGAAGATCAAAAAGAGGCGACGAAGCATCAAGAAAACAAATCGTCGTTACAAATTCCACTTCGTAAAGCACTACCTCCACATCCACAAAAAATCAATTCCGAAAAATTAGATCAAATCAAAAACGCGAGCAGAACGCCAGCAATCGTACAATCCATCACGCCAACCATCGTACCAAGAAAACCATTCCAACAACAACCATCTCAATCACAATCTCATTCGAATCAAAATTATCAAAATGACCAACAAGATGATGAAGAAGAAGATGATGATGATGATGATGAAGATGTTACTTCGATTGATTCACAAAAGAGTATGGATCGTAAAGATTTCAGTAGGACAAGTATAGAGCCATTAACTAAATTTAGTCCAAAAAATAACTCAACCATAACTCAGCAACAAGTACCTCCTATCATACAGACCAAACAACAGGCTCAAGTGATTCAACAAAAAAAAGTTGCATCTCAGCTCGTTCACGAGGCCATTGCTAAAAAGAATCAAATTATCAAATCGCCATCATCTTCGAATCAACAACAACCTCCACCTACTATTAGCATAAATGCGGTCCAACAGTTCGAAGAAACGGATGAAAGTTCAATTCAATCTCCATCTTCAAAATTACAAATTCCATCAAATGTGAAAAATACAACAACTACGATAGTAGATAAGAGTTTGGATGAAATATCGGAAATCGAACAAAAGGAAGCAGCTCCGGTGAAAATTGAAAAAAAATTAATCAATGACAATATTGTAAATTTAATGTCGACTGATGATTATGAAGAAGATGATTTGAGTGATATACCGATGGCTCAAGAACAAAATAACGTAAAGACAACCGCAGAGCCCGCCATTTCTTTACAAAAGAAAAATGCAATTTTGTCCATGAGCGCCGATAGTGATTCTGATATTCCGATGCCCATCACTCCCACTCATCAAAAAGGTAACGATGAAGAAAAGAAACAACAACCAGTCGACAAGAAGGATTTGAAGAACAATCCAACCACTGATGAATTGGACGAAAAGATGAAACAATTAGAGGGAGAAATTAGCGAATTGAAAAAGAAGGCTCCTGTTAAAAATAAGGATCAAGATGATTTGGATTTTGATTATAATGATTTGGATTCTTCCTTGTAAAATAAAAATTATTTTTTTGTAATTTACCTGTGAATGTTTTTGGTCCCTGTCACGGTTATTGTGAAAGAGTTGAGATTGATTACCCACAGAAGAATATTTCAAGAATTTCTAATTGCAAAGGACGTTTATAAGTTGGCCGGAGCAACCTTGATTTCATGATTACGAAAATGTTATTGTTGTTATGAAAATGTCGATGGATAAGTAATAAAAAGAGATGCTTATTATGGTTTCATTGTAAATTAACTTGAATTTACAACGAACATTCGCTCATTTTGTTGCAATCTATTGTATGAAGAAAGCAAAAACCTTTCATAACGGTTTTTTGAAGGATATTGAACTTGCGAGGGAGAATTCGTTCAGAAGTCCAGAAAATAAAACACTAGACGCACTTGCTATATTTATAGAGAATCATCAAGAGAAAACTTGGAGTATTGATTTGTAGAATAAAAATGAATGCTTCTAACCAAAAGATCTATATCTCGAACTTCGATTGTAATAAAGGTTTTTTGATGTCTTCAAAATATCTGTTGAAGCAAACAAATGAGCACCACCCACAAAACAGTGACCGAATCATACGAGCAGTATCTGTCATATGTAAATAAGCAAGACATATTATCAAACCAATCAACAACTAAAGACTCTTCCTATGATGCTTTATAGACATATGGTTAGGGACAGTTCCTGGATAGAGAGGGAGGCCTCTTCTGGTAAATCCTTGTATCATGATGACGACATTGTTATTGTTTTGAAAGAGCATCATGAGGAAGGCGACTTTCGAAGACTTCACGTTCTTACTTTCGTGACCACAAAACACCAAAATATTTTAAGTGTCCGAGACCTGAACGAATCCCATTTACCATTATTAATCTCAATGTACAATCAAACAACCGTGGTCCTTATGAACCTCTTCCATATACACCCAAAAGAACTCAGGTGCTTTGTTCACTACGTACCAAGTGTTTTTCGCTTTCATTTGCATTTTTGTTGCACTGAAATGATCGGCCCAAACATGATGATTGGAAGGGCAATACAAGTACGAACACCTTATATGTTTACTAACATTGTAGTTTCATGACATTATTAATAACATTAGTGTAAAGCCTGATTACTATCAAATCGTGAACATGACGTACAGTTTACGCTCAGACGACGAACTATTTTATTGTTTTGAATAAAAGATTTTTTATAAAAATAACATTTATTGATTAGGTATAATGTATATTGATCTTCCTCTCAAAGTACTACCGTGTACCCTTAAAGCAGATTCATACGTTTGTTGATCTCCAAACTCAACGAAACCGGTGCCATCGTCATGTATTTCTACTTTTACAAGGTGATAGCCTCCGAATAAATGTTCCAACTCTTCCCAAGTAACATTATCAGGTAGATTAGTTAGCTTCACGCTGTATTGTCCATTCGGTTGAAAAGGATAGGGAGTAGATCTCGGTAGCGATTCGTTGGTGTAGTGGACGTTTGCCTGTTCCATCGGAGGTGCATTGGATGGGAGCCTTAAAGTACTTGTATCAATCATGTCGTACTTTTGAATTGGAGTAGTTACAGGTGGGGTATATTGAGGGAAATATTGTTGCGTTGGCTGTTGGACAGTCTGTGTGTAAGGTTGCTGTACAGTTTGGGTTTGAACTTGCTGTTGAGGTTGTTGTTGTACAGGTTGTTGAACATACTGTACCTGGGGCTGTTGTTGTACTGGTTGTTGAATTATAACTACATCAGGATTCTGCCTTGAGGATGAAAGTGTGCTTGCCAGAAGTGCTCCACCTGCTACTGCACCAACTACTCCTAATCCGCCACCACCAAATCCGAATCCATATCCGGGACAAATTCCGTATCTTGGGTATCCAAGTAGTGGCCTGCGTCCGAAACCAGGTCCACCGCAGCCGTGATGTCTTGGTCCACCAAATCCTGGGCCACCAAATCCTGGGCCACCAAATCCTGGGCCACCAAAGCCATGAGGTCCGTGTGGGGGCATATTTGTTTTGTTTTTCTAATGATAATAATACAAGAATAGTATGAAATATATAGAACTTTTCATGGATCCTTTGATCCGCCGCTCTCTTGTAGCGATGGTTCTAATATAATTACAAAAAGAATTCTTCTAAATCCTATTTTGTATTACCCCGATGTTCTTTACAAATCACTGAAAGTAAACACTCGTTCTGCTCATCTTTATTAAACGTGAATGACAATAACATAAAAAAACAACATAGAATTGTACATAATTAAAGTGGCAGTTATTGAACACAGTTTTCTCCCTCTTGATATCGTCAATTCCTCCTGCTCTTGTTTAACAATAAATTTATTTTTTCTGTATCAACATCAACACCGCATCTAATATTCATTATCGGAGTCTTCAGTTTTCGATGTTGTCGCTTTCGGTACAATCTTTGAATGGCTCATTCTGCAGAGCAATTAATTTCTTTGATACGTTTGGCGAACATTCTTATTGGGTTAATGTACACCTGTGATGTGTTTTTACATGTAGCATTGATTAAATTGTACAGCTGTGAATTGCGTCCTGAAAGCATTGTACGGCGCTCCAAACCCGTTTTGCTTTTGTAGCATTTGTTCCGCTTCAATTTTTCCTCATCTCACTTCAGCACACGCGTCGATTCACCGGGCAAATATAGTCAAGTTTGAATTTTCCATCAACGACTCCTTCCGCGTTACCTCGCACTTGACGGAAAATACAGTTGTTTATGTTTTGTAAAGAAGACTTGACTCAAACTTGAAAACCAACCAAATTGATTGGAAACACATTGAATCGACATGGAATTTGGAGGTCCCATAGGTTGTGCACTCATCATAGTATTTAGTCATATAATCCCCTACTACCTGTGGTATTGCGTAGAGTACTGTGGATCAAATGTAACAGCTCCTTCTCTTCAAATGGTGGAACACCTTCTCAAAGTAGCACAACCAACACTAAAAGGAACGAGCATCTATCTTGGTTTTATTTCATTTGAAGCGATCCTTGCTTCTTTCATTCCGGGATTCATAAGTTATGGGTTACCTCTTAAACATCAAGGAAACAAGAAGTTACAGTATAATTGCAATGCCATACAATCTTGGTACATAACTCTCGCAGTAGCACTAGTGCTTCATTTTACTGGTTTGTTCCGCATCACAGAACTTATAGACAACTATGCACCAATACTAACCTGTGCCATCCTATTTGCTGATTTTGTTAGTGTGGCCACCTATATCATTACTATTGCCAATAACCGCCAGTACATGATGAGCGGCAATCTATTATATGACTTTTTTATGGGTGCTGCTCTCAACCCTAGAATAGGATCTCTAGATATCAAAATGTTTAGTGAGGCACGCATCTCTTGGATCTGGTTATTCTTATTCACATGTAGTGCTGCTTCAAAACAATACGATGTGATTGGTTATGTTTCGATCCCAATGATCTTCTTGATAACTGCACAAGGTCTTTACACAAATGCCATTATGAAGGGAGAAGAAGCAATAGTGAGCACTTGGGATATATTCCACGAAAAATATGGTTGGATGTTGTGCTACTGGAACTTGGCAGGTGTTCCTTTTGTTTATTGTATTCAAGCATTTTACTTGGCTAAAAAATCTGAGCCTGTACATCACAGTTCTACGATGATGGTATTCATGTTTTCTTTGTTGTTTATTGCTTATTACATTTGGGACACTTCACAAAGTCAAAGAAACTTTTTCAGGCAAAAATTGGAAGGAACATGGAAGCCAAGGTACACCTTTCCCCAACTTCCAGGATGTGTTATTGAGAATCCAAAGTATCTAAATACGAAAGCAGGAAGTAAACTACTTATTGACGGATGGTGGGGGATTGTAAGGAAGCCTCACTACTCTGCTGACATTGTCATGGCACTTTTGTGGGGTGTGTGTTGTGGATATCAACATGCAATTCCTTACTTTTACTTTTGTTTCTTTTTTGTAATGATCATGCATAGGGCCAACAGAGACATTTCGCGTTGTAGCAAAAAATATGGAAGTGATTGGGATACATACCGTCAGCACGTACCGTATTTATTTATTCCTTATATTTTTTAATAAAATCGTGATATACTCAATTCACACTCAAGTCTTTTATGGTTTTGTCGCTGCACCAAGGTAAAGCTAATCTATAAATGTCGATTGTATGTTGGAATAATTTACACACCTTCCCTTCCTATAGAAACCTTAGAGTTCGTTCATCCTTCACCCAAGCTGCGTGAATTCAATTGTAACGGGGAAATGAAGTCCAACAGTAATATTTTTTGGTTGATGGGTCAAATCCCCAAATTAAAGCCGCACATAATCACGTAAACAACATCGGCATCTTTCCTCGAAGGGAAGTTAAGCATCATCACAATAATCCGAATCCGTAACGAAATCAACAAAATCAACATCAATTTTTTAAATTAATTTTACGCACAGATTTTGTGCAAAGACACGCTGCCTCATAGAATCTATTATTAATATCCATACAACACAAAATTTTGAAATAAACGCATCATCATGCCTCGCGAGTATTCATATACATGATTTTGTATTTATTTAGATCGGTACTAGGTAAAAAGTAAATGGAAGTAAATGTTAGTGTTTGATTGGTGGTTGATTATACTAGGTATTGGCAAGCAGAACGTTGATTACTTTTGACAAACAGCATTACAGTCTGGTTGTCTTGTTACTAAATGGGTAGCGTAATTAAAACCGGTATTGCTTAAATTCACAAATTGAATGGAAAGAAAAGTAAAACAACAAGAAAGGAATGAACTCCTCCATCAATTCGACAACGTGTTGGGGAATGACGTGTTCTTCAAATTCTCCGTACTTTGAATTCTGATTAACATTTCAGCTGGCTTCGAAGCACCATTCCTAGTTGCTAAATAATTTATCCCTGCCTATGATGATCCTGCATTCCATTACTTCCATCGTATGTTTTATTTCATGTTACAAAGTTAGACTTGAAGGTGATTGGAAATTATGGAGCAGTTACTGCATTCCATGACAGAAGAGGCGACACCGTAAGCAGAGGATTTGATTCCTACTTAGAGAAGTTACACGCCAAAGTACACTTCTCTGAAAAATAGAATAAATTTTTTTTCTTAATTCCAATGTTTGTTTTGTACGCATTGTCCAATAATGCTACTTCAGACCAAACGAATTTGTATGAGATTATTGGACAAGTTACTGAGCGTATATTACTACGTTCATTATGCTATCATCATCATGTTTATCTTGAATTAAGTTGTTCTACCTTATATTTGAAATTTAATCATTCCACTCAACCAAAAGGACTGATTTCCATCCTATGCTGGACCGATAAAAAGAGTTCGTTGACATTACCTCAAACAAAATGTCATCGCAAACTTGTTTCGAAGAACCACACGGTACGAATAGAAGAGAAGACGTTAATGGAATAGACTTTCAACAAAAGAAAAAGGTTGTGGGGAAGCCATCGGATAAAATTCAACAAGAAAAAGTATTCGAAGCAAATCTATACATTAATAAGGATCATTGCTGTAATGCAAAGTTCACACTTTTAAACACACATGTAAAAAGACTACCGAGAACAGTACGCAACATAATAACCCACGATAATGAAAATCCCCTTGAGCCAGTATCACTCAGAGTTGTTGATTTATGCCCAAAATCATCATTACTTTTGTTCAAGTGCTATGAGAAAGAATCCCAGGATAATTTTGATTTTCCCCTTAACAACAGCCTACCTCAACTAACCATTGAGCCTCAATTCGAAAAAGATCGCACCATACTAGCATTCATGAAGGGTTTACTTACGCGGAATGCTGAGATGGCTGTAATTGAGCTGCCCAACACAGATTATCAAATGTTCATGTATTATAAAGAAGATAAAGAGCAAGACATTGAGGCAAGTTTGGAACTTGATGACTTTAATGTACCCGCTTTTTCAGTTTCGTTTTGTGCTGTCATTGTGAATAGATACAATTTGGTCCTTGATCTTGACAACACTCTTATAAAGACCAGAAAGGCCAAAGATGATGAGGTCGCAAAAACAAGACTCGCTAGGGATGGATTCAAAATACGAGAAGAAGAATTTCGAGTAGACTGCGACCGATACTTGTGTCTGGTGAGACCAGGAACAGAATTACTTTTAGGATGGGCCAGTAAATTATTTAAAATATACATTGTGACCAATGCCATATATTCTTACGCCAAGGAAGTTGTAAAAATACTTGACCCCCGCAGAGAACATCTTTTAAGAAAGTTTCGTGATGTTGATTTTGATGTAACACAAGATGAGAGATTGAAGGAATTCGTAAAAAGTAGAGAAGACCTCGTTCCCGTCGACCACATACCTAAACCATTAGGAATGAAGGACCTTCAAAAATGGGATTTAAATTCCTTCTCAAGTGTCATCTTTGATGACGACGTTAACATTTGGAAAAATTCACAACAGATATGTGTGTTACCTTTCGATGACATTGTCCAACACAAACATCCGAGCGCACTATTTAAAGCTTTAAGAACGAGTATATGGAGTCGGTTTGCTACACTTGCAAGAAAGAAGGACAAGTTAAGGACCAGAATGGACAAGAACAAGAAGCAGTCACAGACAACAACGGCCACGCCCAATATAGTTTTATCTCAAGTTGTAACGTATTCTCAACAACATGTATTTGATCAATTATAAAAGTTTAATTAAATTCATACTTGTAGTTATCCTCATCAAAGTCACTAGAGTCGCTGTCTTCTTCTTTTGTTGGTTGTGTTGTTGATTTGAGCACTGCAAATTGTGTGGATGTTGGTTTTTTGTTTGATTGTTTTGGATAGGATACTCTTACTTGTTTTTCTTCTTCTTCTTCATCTTCGTCGTCATCTTCATCTTCGTCATCATCATCGTCGTCAAGATCATCTTCGTCATCATGCCCAGCTTGGTCTTCGTTTTCATCATCATCGTCAGAATCGGAATCTTCTTGACTGTCGAGGTCATCTTGTTGTGCAACTTTCGCTGTGGTTGATTGGGATACCACTGAACCATTCTCTTCTCTTTGCGCCCGTTCCTGTCTCTTTTTTTCTCTGGCCTCAAACTCCTCTTTGTTGATTTTCCGCATCAAAGTATGTTGTTGTTTCAGTGTCATTGTTGACATTGACTTGTCTAACTCTGCTAGTCTTTCATTGTGTGCCTTCTTCTGTAGCTCGTTGGCTATTCTGTTACTATCAGGTGTTTGGCATTTGGCACAAATTCGTTTGCTATGTGCACATTCATCACATACAACATGATAAGCTAACGTTATATTCTTTCTTTCGCAGAGATTACTAGAAAAATGTCAACTCACATTAACGTTTTAACAAACCATTTTCTTGGAGCTGTAAGGGGTTTGTATTTTCTAAATTTCTTTCTCCACTCTATCATTTCGTGACATTTTTCACATACACCTTTATTTGGGGTAAGTTGTATTTTTCTTGTTTTCTTAGACCCCTTGTTATGTTTAAATGCAAATAGATTCTGATGTTTGTTAGTTCCAGTTTGCTTCTTCATTTTGAATGCTTTTCACTCACAAGGAACTTGGTTACTTGAAGTTGATTATTACAATGATTTCTAAAAGAGCACTCGCGTGGACAAACGCCACAACCATCAGATGGATGAGCAGTCGATTTTTTAAAGACACAATCACGCTGACACCGTCACAATCCAAAAAAATTGATCACCGATTCATATCATGCAGTCGTTATCACTCTAAATACAGAAAAAATGGAGGGGGACCATTCGTTGGATTAGATGTAGGCGCAAGATACATTGGCGTGTCTATCTCAGATGAAACAAATCAAATTGCGTACGCATTAAAGACTCTAAAAAGAGAGCCTGGTGACGGAAGCATCAATTCTTTAGCCTCTGAATTAATACAAATATGTGTAAAACATACCCCACAAGCGATAGTCGTTGGAGTGCCAAACTACTATCCAGAAAATGCAGAAAAGGTGAAGAGATGGATCGGCAAAGTCTGTGACGCAAATGTGTCAAACAATTTTCTAAAGAATATGCCCATTATCGCGGAAGATGAGGCATATACAACAAAAGAGGGATACAAAATGTTAACTGGCAAAGACATTTCAAACACTCGAGGGTACAGCAAGTTGATAGAAGGTATGGGACAGAAACGAAAGAGCGAACTCGATCAAGCAAGTGCCGTCATTATTCTAGAGCGGGCACTTTTAAAACTGAATAAATTCAAGTAGATCAAGACAACTTCGAAATGTTCTACATATTAATAGAATCCCTGCGTGAATTGCCACAACAAGACCTCTTAATGATCCCGGAAATTGGTTTGATTGAAATCCTGATGGCATTTAGATAGAGCTCGGATTTTAAAATCAACATTTGATAAAAAAATAAAGTTAAAAAATTATTAATAATAATAATAATAGAATATCATCAAGTCTTAACCGCATTACTAATTATGTAAAGCGTTTCTTGATGATATAACGTGCAGTTATTCACGTAAACCGGTGAATATTTTTCCTTTACGCTGTTAATGGAATTTTTACTAACTAAAATAATAAATGTTCCCTCAGATGTTTATTAATGACATAAACATTTAATATTAGAGCGTATAATGATTCCCAGAGCGTATCTTTCATTGACTATTAAAGACTGGGAAATTAAGATTTGTCAGTTGAAATTTAACACCTGTCAGTCATCAGGGGTTTATTACAATAATTCATCTCTTTATGTATCGAATCCGGTAACCGTGGGAAAACGAGGAGGTTTGAGTGACTCATTTAGTAATTGACAAGTAAATAAAAAGGTTCAGTTTTTCTTCAGAATTACACACTTTCAAAAGAAAACAAGCAACATGTCTATTGTGAAGGTGTTAGTAGCATTATGCTGCTTTATCGCCATTGTTTTCGGACAATTGAAGACATTCGGACCCTACGGTAACAACGTTGGTACTGCATTCTCACAAAGAATCGCATCAGATGAGTACATTCTCAATGGATTCAAGTTCCGATCTGGATCTTGGATGGACGCCTGTGCTGTTTGCTTCACCAATGTCGCTAACAGTGCCCAACAAACCTGCTCCTTGAACTTGGGAGGTCCAGGAGGTGCAGAAAGACCATTCTTTTTGGAGCAAGGAGAGAAAATCACAAGAATTCTCATTGGATACTCACGATCCGCACTTCCCAACTACATCGCAGGAATGACTCTTTGGACCAACAAGGGACGCGTGTACGGTCCTATGGGTTGGGCTGTGGGAACTGAATCAAACTCTGCCCTCTACGACTACACTTTGGCCGACAATGAATATTTGACAGGTTTCTTCGGAACATACGGTACTTACTTGAACTCGGTTGGTTTCTACACTGGTTTAGCATCAGACACCACTCCACCAGTCACTACCGCCTCAACAACCGCAGCATCAGGAGTTTGGAGCACTGCACCAACTTTTGTATTCAACTTGTTAAGTAACGACGGCGCTTCAGGTACCGGAGCAAGATACGTTTACTTTGAATCATCAAAAGCAACCCCCGCTTGCAAACCCACCGCATTAGGAACATGTCAATCAGTAAACGATTACGTTGCCACATACACAATCAACGGAGATGGGACTTACAACGTTGTCTACTTTGCAGTCGATTGGGCTGGAAATTTCGAATCGGTCAAAACATTTGTTGCCAAGATTGACTCAGTAGCACCAGTAACAACTGCCACTTTCAACTCTGCTGCAAACTACTCCGGTAACACTTACTATGGAAAAGATTTGACCATCACCTTATCTGCAACCGATGCCACCTCAGGAGTCAGGACAACCTTCTACGCTCTTAACGGCCAGCAATTCACTTACACTACCCCCTTGAGAGATCTTGCACCATCCAACTCACCATACACTCTTACTTACTACTCTGTTGATGTTGCCGGTAAAGTAGAAGCAACCAGCACGAGAACCTTCTATGTTGTTTCAGGTGGTCCAACCACTACCTTGAGCACCCCAGTATCTTCCGACTGGGTCGCAACAAACGTCAACTTGAAGTTAGTCACCTCTCAAACACCTAGTTCCATCACTCGTGGTCCTTACTACTCCTTCAACAGCACCACTTTCTTTGTCAACAACACTTGCCCATTACAAGCCAACACCGTCCTTGTATCTGCTGAGGGTACTACTACAGTCTACTATGGTAGCACTGACACTCTTGGTCAATCCGAGGCCGTCAAATCTCAAGTTGTTAAAATTGACAAATCCTCACCAGAAGTCAACACCGTTTTGACTTCATTATACAACACCACTAGAGGATGGTACAGATCTTCTGTAAGAGCTGAATATACTTGCACAGATTATTTATCTGGAGTTGACTCATGCCCCGCTCCTCAAAGAACCACTACCGAAGGAGCCTCATTGGTTCTAACTGCCAGTGCATTCGATAAAGTAGGTAACGTCAAGACCGTTACATCTGTCGTTAACGTCGATACTACCAATCCACGCATCAACGCAACCACTCCTCAAAGAACCACCAATGGATGGTATACTACACCAGTTACTCATGTATTTGACTGTGCTGATTCACTATCTGGTGTCTCTTACTGCCCACCAAGTAGCACCATCTCCACCGATGGTAGATTCGTCATAACTTATACTGCCGAGGATGTCGCTGGTAACCAAGGAACCACCACAGTAATCATCAACCTTGATCAAGTTGCACCAGCTGTCTTCTACAATTTAACTTCCTCACCAAATGCCAGAGGATGGTACAACAGGGACGTTGAAGTCGTATATTCATGTGGAGATGCCACTTCTGGTGTTGCAGTCTGTCCACCAAAATTCACTTTCAACGTTAGCGCTGCTGGTCAAACACACACCGCAACCGCTTATGACGTTGCAGGTAACTCCAACTCCGTCACCACCAACACTATCAACATTGATAAGGTCGCACCAACCATCACCATCACCCCGGCCACTAGTCCAAACGTTAACAACTGGTACAAATCAAACGTCACCGTCATGTTCGGTTGCCAAGATATTTTATCTGGTGTAGTTAGCTGCCCAAGTAACGTAGTTGCTTCTAACCAAGGTAGAAACATAATTTCTGGTACAACCAGCGATGTTGCAGGGAACACTGCCGAGAGCAGCATCGAAATTGATATCGACACTGTAAACCCAACTATCGTAGTCACCCCAAGCAGAGGCCCTGATAATGGAATCTGGTACAACTCAAACGTCACTGTCACTTTCACTTGTGCTGATGCCACCTCAGGTGTTGCCAGTTGCTCTGCACCAGTCACAAGCATCACTGAAGGATTAGGAATCTTCGTCGGAGGAACCGCATACGATGTTGCAGGAAACAGCGAATCCGCTGGTATCACATTGAACATTGACTCAACTGCTCCAGTCACCACTTCAAGCTACGATCCCAAACCAAACTCTGCTGGATGGGTCAACCAAGACGTCACAGTTACATTGACTGCTAGTGATAGCTTATCTGGTGTACAAACTACTTACTACTCTATCGATGGTGAGGAAATACAAGTATACACTGCGCCATTTGCCGTCTCATCAGAAGGTGTCAGAACCATTACTTACTATTCAGTTGATGAAGCCGGTAACGTTGAACAAACCCATACTCTAGTCATCGATTTGGATCAAACCAAACCAACCATCACTTCCACCAAGACTCCAATTCCCAACGCATATGGTTGGAACAACGAACCTGTTACCGTCGACTTTGAATGCGTTGATGGAAATGTTGGTTCAGGAGTTGCTTTCTGCCAACCATCCGTAACATTCTCCGAAGAAGGAGCCGATCAAGCAATCAACGCAACTGCCACTGATTTTGCCGGTAACACCCAGACACAGCTAGTCAACCACATCAACATTGATTTAACTGCACCAATCATTGAAGTTGTTGCCGATCGCAATCCCAACGAACAAGGATGGTACAACACCGAAGTTGGTATCAAATACACTTGCACTGATAACCTTTCAGGAGTTGCTCAATGTCCACCTACACAACAATGCGTAGATGATGAATGTACATTCGCTACTTCCATAAAACAAGACGGATCCAACCAAGTTGTTGAAGGCACCGTTGTCGATAAGGCCGGTAACTCATTCACCGATTCCATTTCAATCAATTTGGATCAAACCCGCCCAACCATCAAGGCCGTCTATCCTTCACCAAACTCCAATGGATGGTTCAATATTAATGTAACAGTCAACTTTGATTGCGCGGACTCTTTATCAGGAATCAAGTTCTGCTCAACTCCAGTCGAACTGACACAAAATGGAAACCATCAAAGCGTCACCGGTACAGCAATTGATAATGCAGATAATGCAGAGACATACATTGCCATGATCAACATTGATCAAACTGCACCAGTCATTGTTTTGGAAACAACTGAACCAGCCAACACCAACGGATGGTGGAACCAAGATGTGACTGTTGTCGCTACATGCTCTGATGACTTATCAGGAGTTTCCGTCTGCAACGTCCAAAACACCAACAAGAATACATTCACCCAAACACAAGAAGGATCCAACCAAGTCGTCACTGCGGTCGTCGTCGATGATGCAGGAAACTCTGTATATGCCCAACAAGTCGTCAATCTAGATAAGACCGAACCAACTATCGCATCTTCATTATCATCTCAACCAAACGCCAACGGATGGTTCAATGAATCCGTCGTCGTGCACTTTGATTGCAATGATGAATTATCAGGTGTTGAATCATGCACACCAGATGTCGTTGTATCATCTCAAGGAACAGAGATGGTTGTCACCGGAGTAGCGGTTGACAGAGCTGGAAACTCACAAGAAACTACCTCACAACCAATCAGCATTGATACCGAAGCACCTGTTTTGTACGCCACTCCACGCTCCAGACCAAAAGCCAATGGATGGTACAACAGAAACGTTACTGTTGATTTTACATGCAGCGACGCTCTATCAGGTGTCGTCTCATGCCCATCACCAGTCTACTTGAACACCGAAGGAAAGAACATTAACGTAGAAAAGACCGTATACGATTATGCCGGTAACTCTGCTCAAAGCAACTTGTTGATAAGCATCGACAGAACTGCACCAGTCATCACCAGTCAATACTTAACCACTGCCAACGAACAAGGATGGTATAACCAAATCGTTATGGTCAACTATATTTGCAGTGACGCATTATCAGGAGTCGAATCATGCTCACCACCAGTTGCCATCACCCAAAATGGACAAAGCGTAACCGTCACTGGACAAGCCATTGATTTTGCTGGTAACTTGGCCACAGTCAAAGACGTCATTAAGGTAGATACCGAAGCTCCAGTTGTTGTTGTCACCACCAGCTCCAATGCAAATGCTCAAGGTTGGTTTAACCACCCAGTAACCGTTCACTTTGAATGCAGCGATGCTGTCTCAGGTGTAGTCAGGTGCCCAAGAGATATCTATCTCCAAACTAAGGGCATTCACAACATTAGACGCAACGTAACAGACAACGCCGGTAATGTCTATGTAGTCGACTACGATGTTAAGATTGACTTATTTGCACCAGTAACTGTAGGTAAGCTAGTACCTGCAGAGAACCAAAACGGATGGATCAACCAAGATGCCAAGATCGTCTTGAACGCCACTGATGATTTATCAGGAGTGCTCACTACCTACTACGTAGTTGATCAAAAGGATGTACAAATCTACACCGCACCTTACTTTGTAACCGGAGAGGGTATCCACACCACCAGTTTCTCATCAGTTGACAACGCCAACAATGTTGAATCATACAAATCAATCATTGTTAGAATCGATACCATCAAGCCAACCATCACCAGTCAAATCAACACCAAACCAAACGAGAATGGATGGTATAATACTCCAGTCACGATCACTTATCAATGTGATGATGGATGCTTAGGAAGTGGAATTGCATACTGCCCTGCACCATATACTGTCGACCAACAAGGATTATGGAACATTACCGCCAATGCAACTGATTTGGCCGATAACTGCCAAAGCGTCACCGACCAGGATATCAACATTGATTTACTTCCACCAAACACCACTGTTGTAAGAGATGTCTATCCCAACGCTAATGGATGGAACAACCAAGACGTAACCATTACTATAGTCAGCTTCGATCAATACTCTGGTGTCTACCAAATTCACTACGAAATCAACGCTGATATCAGCGACGTCGTAACCATCAACAATCACACCGGTAATGTTACTTTGCCGTTCTCCAACGAAGGAGTTGATTTGATCCGTTACTATGCTACCGATCGCGCATCAAACGTAGAGGGTGCTCAATTTGCAATTGTGAGAATCGATAAGACTGCTCCATTCATCCACGCCGATAAGGATAGCCTACCAAATCAATACAACTGGTACAACCACGACGTCAGAGTCAGTTTCACATGTGGTGATTCATTATCTGGAATTGATGGTTCATGCCCATCAACTGTAATCGTAGCTGGACAACAAGCCAATCAATATGCTAATGCCACCGTTTACGATTTGGCTAGAAACTCTGCAAGCGATGGTATTTATGGATTGAACATTGATAAGGTGATTCCACAAGTCAACATTAGTAGATCACCATTAGCTAATGCTGATGGATGGAACAACGAGCCAGTCACAGTAAGCATCACTTGTACTGATGATCTTTCTGGCGTATTGAGCTGCCCACCAACAGTCGTTGTATCAGGTGAAGGAGCCAACCAATTCGTCAACGGAACTGCCGTCGATTATGCAGGAAACGAAAATGATATTTTGGTCAGCAACATCAACATTGATTACACTGCACCAGTCATCACCGCTACTCGTAACCCAGTAGCCAATCGCTTTGGATGGGTCAACAAGGACGTCAAGGTCACTTTCTCGTGTTCAGACAATCAAGGTGGATCTGGCTTGAACCTAGGAGCTTGCCCACAACCAGTCGTCCTCACTCAAGAAGGAGCTGATCAATCAGCAGAAGGAACCGTATACGACAGAGCTAGAAACACTGCCAGTACCGTTCTAAGCGGAGTCAACATCGATAAGACTGCTCCAGTGTTGAACATCAACTTGGACGACAACTCCACTTTCCCAGTTTGTGACTTCTTGTCATTCAGACCCACTTTCAACCCCACTGATTCACTATCTGGCTTGTTGAGTCAAAGTAGCTTGGTTGGATTACCACCAACTGGTGACAGAGGTACATTCACCTTCACTGCCAGAGCTTTGGATAAAGCAGGTAACCTTGCCTCTGAGACTCGCAGCTTCTTCGTTCACTACATGAGCGCCTTCCACGGATTCCACTCACCAAGAAGAAACAGCACTTACACAATTGGATCTCAAATCCCAATTAAATTCGCATTGTTCTGTGGTGACTTCTTCACTGGTATCGTCCCCAACAATGTTATTGCTAGAGTGATGATTACTCAAAACTTCAACCCATCACACACATACAGTTACAACTCTGGAGCTCAATTTATGAATCAAGATAAGTTCTTCAGTTATGATTTGGATACTAGTGTAAGATTCAGCAACCCTGATGGAGATGTTGTGAACTTTGTTGCTGGAGAATGGACAATTGTCGCAGTGTTGAACGATGGAACATATAGAACTAGATCTGTTACTCTTGTAGACCCTGAAACTGTCTCAATCAATTAAAAATAAATTGTTTGTTCTGTATTTCAAAAATTTCATGCATTTTATTAATAAAATAACTATTTCGCTTTTTTGTAACAAACAATTTATTATAGATCAGTGTAAGTTTGTCGTTGGTACCCATCCTGCAACAGAGGAGGCTCTACGACAATAGGTGACGGTTGGTCACCCACAAAGTAAATGTTTTCTCTTCTTCTAAATGCAATTATAACCGTAAGCAACGAAGCAGCAATAACTATGCTGGTTAGTGAAACAGTCGCAGAATTAATTTCAATGTAGTGTTGGTAGGGAATCAACATCTTGAAGTGAACGCTTATGACAATGTGAATTCCAATTTTGGATAGACACAGCAAGATTCCGAATAGAGAAATAACCAGAATGACCAGAGTGAACTAAAATTTGTCAGCATTATAAACGTTATAATAAAACTTACTTTCTTCAATACGGTTTCTACACTTACTTCACCACATATTATGTGACGTTCTTTTCTTAAGCCGAATGTGAACAACCAATGCGGATACAAAAATACGTGAATAGTATAAAAGACAAGTACGGACGCTGTCGTGTATACGTAAACAGCTCCTGTGGT
>JAOPGA020001035.1:0-10971 GCA_026419775.2 Acrasis kona
TGTTGATAATGTCCTTAAAATGTGTTTATTTGGGCCTAAGCCTGCTGGGGGTGGGGCCATATGTGAACGGAACAAGGCCTTGAGCTCTGCGATGTCACTTTTCAGTGGCTTGATTTCCGTAAGCACCAAACTGTGCTGATCCTTCAAGGTGGTTTGGCGTTTCTTGATATCCTCCATCTCTCCCTTGAAGCTGTTCACAGTGCTTTTAATTTCACTCTGTGTGGTGACAATTTCTTTAATTTGTTGTTTTAACTCCAGAAACCCTCTTTCAAGTTTGATGGTGTACTGGAACCCGAATCCATTCTTCTTGATCCTTGTGGTTAAAGGCCTTAAGTTCAAACCAGTCCAGACAAATGGATCCACAGTCCGTCATGGAAACTTCCCGTTCCATTTGGACCGCTCGATGTGTTTACAAGGCAAACTGTGAACATTAGCAATCACCTTCTCGGGAAATGGTTGTAAGTGGTTGACCACAACACGTGTATATTCACAAGTGTGGTGTGTGAAGTACAGGTACGAATGTGCTGACCCCACAGCACATTCAGGTCATCACGAGCGCGAAGACTAATTTCGCTTGAGTGTTTAGCAGTTATATATATAGTATATGGGTAATACCGTCAAACTATTAGGACATATCTGTGGTATTAATATCTTTTAGTTTTGATGTTGTGAAGTGAAGGCACGTAGAATAAGAATCAGTACGTAGCCATCGAAGTAAAAGTATGAAGCAATGAAGGTTAAAAACCAATTTGTTTAATAAAAGTAACATTCAAAACAATGTGACGAATGAAATGTAATGAAAGTGTGATGTTTAATTAGTAGGACCTAACTTAACGGGTTATTTTATTCTTTACACGTAGTGTACAAGAAGTGACAATACAGGTAATAAAGATGAATATTATTACAATATAATGGTTGGCCACGAGTTGGGTTGATTTCACATGCGTGTAACTTCGGAACAAAACAAACCAAGTTACACTAACACACCTTCCTATCGATGACTGGCGCAACCGACAACTCAGCTAATAATATCAACCCTCAGGTCAACAACTCCTCCCCTCTACTCAACAATAACAGCCAGTCGTCGGTAGGAAGGTTGCCGGGAAACTCTTTTGATTTCTCAGCTCCATTTACTTTCACTCATACACCACCATTAATTCAGCAACAGACTGCTCCAATACCACCAACACCACAAACAACACTACCACCATTAATTCCGCAACAGACTACTCCACAACCACCAGCACCATCATCATTTACTCAACAACAATCTAACGCAGCCACTCCTCCTGTGGTAAATTCTCATATCACTCCACAACAACAAACAAGTCAATCTAACTTTTCTGAATACCAAGAGTTCATGGAATTCAAAAGGATGAAAAGGTTATATAGCGATACCACCGAGATGGGGTTTTCGGACTTTGAAGAAGCACGTGCTCACCCCTCACTGAGAATGTTGAGCAATTTAGTCGGAAGCACCCCGAAGCTACAGGAGGACACTGCGGAGCAAATTACGAAGAAGTTTCGTAGGTTTTATGACATACCATATGACAAGCGTTTCAACGCTCTCAACATCCTGGATCCGGATTTGAGGACAAAATGTGAAAAAGGCCCATTGTTGCCGAACTCGGAAACTCGGTCCACTCAGTATAATCAACCAGCGACCAGCTCTTTGAAGACGAAGAATGGTAAGGTTTACATTCCAGAGGATCGTATTGGCGTTGCGGCTTCGGCTATCGAGGAATGCTACAATCAATTACAAACCATCGGGAGACTGTCTGAGAGTCTACTCCAATCCATTGAGGGTTACTCAGCAGATGAGGGTGTGTCTCCATTCAACAACACGGAGTACCTGGAAGCTGCAATGCAACAAGTTGCTGTCCGGTCAGCACTAACATCAATATTCACAATCTTTAAGAAAATAGACTACAAAAATGCCATGAGTGAGGTCAATGTTTCAGATGGTGGATTCTACACAAACATCAACAACACATTAAATGCGGCGGAAAGGAGAGCGGTGGTCGAACAAGTTGTTCAAAATATTGAAACACCGAATCTCAATCGCCATAACCAAGAATATTATGATCGCAGTTCATTTCGAGGTAGAGGAACACGAGGTAGAGGATATTATAATGGCGATCGAGGAAGTTATCGGGGAGGTTTCCAAGGTCGAGGAGGAGGCAACCCCCGTGGCCGCGGTTATGGTGGCAGAGGTAGAGGAAATAGAGGCAGAGGAAGCAACAATGAACAGCCTGCTGCCACCAGTACCGGATCATGACTACGTCCTGAAGCCGAAGGAATCGTTTCAAGGAGGGCAGCTCAGATTCTACCACAAAGCTTGGTCCAAGTATGGAGTCGCCAAGAAAACAATCAACACCATCCGCTACGGCTTACGACTCCACCGACAGAATTTGACAATAAGAGATGTGGGATTAAATTCCAAACTCACATTCGAACAAGAAACGTGGTTGGACCAACATTTAAAAGAAATCCTCCAACAAAGATTCCTGGAAGAAGTACGGCAGCCATCGGACAACATTGTGATTTCACCTATACATTTGGTCCCAAAGAAACTAATTTGGAGGTTAATCATAGACATGAGAACAGTGAACCACAACTGGGAAGCTCTCAAATTCAAGATCGAAACAGTAGAAACAATTTCATCAACTCTCCGAACAGGCCTCTGGCTCACATCCTTGGATCTGGTGGCAGGGTACAATCACGTCCCACTACATTCTTCAATTTGGGATATTCTAGCATTCAAGCACAAGAACAGAGTTTTTCGATATCGCACCCTTCCGTTTGGCCTAAATGTAGCACCGAGAGAATTTTCAAAGATTGTAAAGCAGGTAATCATTACCCTTCGCAGATATGGCATTCACGTGTACAGTTATTTAGACGATATTCTAATCATTGCTCCAACAAGAGAGGAAAGCCTTCGCTCAACAAAGATTACAGTGAACGTCTTCCAAGAGTTGGGTTGGGTCATCTCTGAATCAAAAAGTCAATTGGTCCCAACTCAACAACTCGTACATCTCGGAGTCGAACTCGATACGGAAAAGGGAGAGGTTCGCATCCCACACGACAAACTAGAAAAATTGATCGCAGAAATCGATTCAGTGTTAACAAGATCCACAATGCCCATCAAGCAACTAGCATCACTAGTTGGCCGGTTGAACTTCTCCACTGTAGCGGTCAGGTGGCTGAGACCACACATATTCGCCCTACAGAATCACATCACAACAAAAGCAAACAGGTCCGGTTGGAGAGGATATATCAAGATCAACAAGGACACGATTCAATCGCTCCATCAGTGTCGACATTTACTGCTAACAAAGAATGCAAGAAAGTTCGATTTGGACATATCACCGGTGATTTTATCAACAGACAGCTCCAAGTTCGCCTTTGGAGGAGTGTACAACGACACGGCAGTGGCCGGAAGATGGACCGACGAGGACAGTCGACAGTCGATCAATCAACTGGAGATCGAGAGCCTACTCAAAGTACTCCAAGAATTCAGCAAAGGGCACTTGGAAAGCCCAACTTTCGTGCACTGTTTTACAGACAACAAAACCGTGCTGTCGTACATCAGAAAAGGATGCGGCAAAGTTCCAGCGTTACACAAGATAGCCCAGGAGATTTACAATCTTTGTCTCCACAACAATATCGTTATTTACAAGGTATCTTGGGTTCCTTCAGAGGTCAACAAAGAATCCGACAACCTCTCTCGCTTATCCTTGGACGAATTCCAGCTTCTCCACTCATCGAGATCGATCCAAGACTGGGGTCTCAGCAAAGAAGGATTCAATCACGTCGACATCCAATTTGGCCCCTTCACAGTAGAACGATTCACAACAGTCGAGTCCAGAATACAATCCATTCCTCGATTTTGCACAAGAGGTCAACTCATGACCGACATTTGGACGGATCCACTGATCCAACATTCATGGAAGCGAGATGCATTTCTAGACCCTTGGAGATCTCTAACGGAGTCGATCAACAATTACTGCGTACCCCCTCTTCCACTAATTCTACCCACAATCCTTCACATAATCCATTCTCGATCGAGTGGTACCATAATCACCCCAGTATGGTCATCAGCGCCTTGGTGGACGCTCTTACAATTAATTTCTACGGATTACACGGACGTGAGCAACTGGGTGATGGGTGGTCCAAATACGGAGATTCTTCGCAATGCGAAGTGGAACAAATGGAGAGCAACCAAGTTCAACGGAGAGCGCTTTTGGAGTTTGGATTGGTATACCGCAGAGCGATCATGAGAGAGAGAGAGTTCTTGCTCCAAACACACTGAAACGTTACTTAAGAGAATTGGAACGCTTTGATACATACTGTTTTTATTATGATTTTGATTTCTTTCCACCAGACCCTATGGCTATACAATATTACTTATTCTATATGCTGGAGAACAAAAGAGGTGCTTTAATTAATCATTTCACTGCTGGTATCAATCTGGTTTGTGATATAATGGGAATTAATAATCCTACCCATTCAGCTGGAGTTGCAAAATTGGCATCTGATTGCAAGAAAATGTGGGAAAAGAACCACGATCGCAAACTATTTGACCCACTACCCGCTTTCGCTATAAAATTTTATGTTGAGAACCGTCCACCATCCATTTCTGATTTTGTTTTTGCGAGAAATATTGCAGTGTACGTTATTGGATTTCGTGGACTATTACGTCCAGGAGAGGTATGCAATATACTCTACAAGGGTCTCATCTGGTCTAAACTACCAACTGGCAAAGAAATGGTTACTATCGATCTATTTGTTACAAAAACCGATCGTAAAGGTACTGACTCAAAAGTACCTATAGACGCGTCTGACTCTGGCAAGCTGACGTGTCCAGTTACTGCATTAAGATATTACATTTCTGTTGCCGAAGCTTATTTTAACAAAAAGTTTGGACAATCAGACCACGTGTTTCTAATGGAGGATGGGACTCCACTCACTTTGAAGGTCTTCGCTTCCATTCTCAAAGAAATTGTCAAGTATGCAGGACTTGATCTTAAAATATCTGGAAAATCTGCTAGACCAGGTGGTGCCACTGAGCTCATCGCAACAGGCGCCACGTACGATGTAGTTAAAGCTATTGCTAGATGGAAATCTGATGCGTGTATGAGATACACTAGAGCACTCGCTGGTGCTGTTGCTAGCGCCTCTAACCGAATGGGGCTCTAATTAATTGTTTAATGTACTTGTTTAATAAAAATATATTTCTTGGTTTGTGTTGACACATCTATCTGTTGCTATGCAACATCCTCCGAATTTCAATCTAGAAGGCGACAGGCGTCTAGGTTTTAATTCTGGTGTACCACACTCGGTATGACCCGTTCAGTAAAAACAATTTCATCTTTAACCTGTTTGTTATTATTCTTTACACGTAGTGTACAAGAAGTGACAATACAGGTAATAAAGATGAATATTATTACAATATAATGGTTGGCCACGAGTTGGGTTGATTTCACATGCGTGTAACTTCGGAACAAAACAAACCAAGTTACACTAACACACCTTCCTATCGATGACTGGCGCAACCGACAACTCAGCTAATACCCACCCTACAGCCACCCTATTATTGTTTTTACAGGAGGAACAATGAAGTTTGACTAATTCCTAGTCCTATCTTAAGGTACACTTCGAACGTTATGTCCGAGGTAAGATAGATACAATTGTATAACTCATTGACAAAAGATCACCGATGGGGATCTAAGAATTAAGAAAATTCATATCAAATGAAGACAACAAAATAGCTCATCATATATCCTCACACTAATATTAAGTGATGGAACAGTTACTTTGATACTCAAACAGTTAGGTACATCTGCTCCAAATTACAAGGTCAATTCAACAGACCTCATTTATTATTTTACTTGTCAAAGAATAACTGAACTAACATCTATCACTAACCCTTAGATTAGAATTTATATACAGTTGACTAGATAACTGTATGCACGCAAGCGTGCATCCACTCAGGGATATTTTGTTAGGTATGCGACTGTATGCACGCAAGCGTGCATCCACAAGAGGATATCTGAGATATAAGACTGTATGCATGCAAGCATGCATCCACACAAGAACCTAAAGACGCGCTTCGCGCTAACAGAAGAGAAGTTTCATTTGATAACAATTGTATCCTTCAAGATAACAGGAATTAGAAGAGATCAAGATAGATAGAAGAGATCATCTTTGGACTCTTCACCAAGTGTCAAACCCGTTCAGTAAAAACAATTTCATCTTTAACCTGTTTGTTATGTCTTTTCAAATGTGCTCCTGTAATCCATTCTTCAATTTCTTGTTCATAAAATAAATAAGAACCTAATCTCTGTTAGGATGTAAGGCGATGCTAGGTAATTGTACCCTTGTAAGAACCTCTTGAAACAACGTAGGGTGGAGCTAGGTATCCATACCCTTGTAAAGTTGTTATCTTAGACCTCTAGTTAGGACATAAGGTGGAGCTAGGTATCCACTCTCCATGCTTTGTAACTCTCTTGTAATGACCAACATGTGACTATACTAACAAACTGCTTGTCTGGCATTCAAGCTGTACAGTTATATGAAAAGCTGGTAAATGTGGAACAACAGTTACAAATATGTGACAACTAACTACTTCATGCAATTGTCCAGGAAAAAAAGAGAGTTAAATCATGTACCCTCATCTATGTTGAAGCTCATTTCAACATTCCTAGTAATGAAGAAGCTGACAAACTCGCAAAGCTTGGTTTGAAGAATCACCTCATCAGTGATATCTGTCTACCCACTCACCTTGCTTTTGATCTTGTTTGTAATGGTAATATTTTACACAAATCTGTTTGTCTTTTTGTCAAATCTTATTTGTCTTCTAAATGTGCTTACTCAGTTGACTACAAATATGACCTTCTACATGATGAATACCACATTAAAGCGTCTGTAGATATAGACAAATTAAACAAAAGCGAACAAAAATTCCTACTTTGCCTCCGCTCCAACCAGCTTTGCACTCTGTCAAAGATGCGTTACTGGAGCAAGAATCCAAATTATGACACCCAAATGTCCTCGGTGTCATTCATCACATGAAGACCAGCAACATTTGCTTCTTGACTGTCGCTATAATAAAACTAAATTACATAATGCGATGGTCAGAATCAATAAGGTTATCCAGGATAAAATAAAACCTGGCTTTGTTATTTGAAGCATTTTTAAATTTTGGGGAGCGCCATATCACAGCAGGGTAAAATCTTGCCTTCGATTTGAGTATGCCATGGCATAATATATATGGATATGGCAAACTCAAAATAGAACAGAAATTAGAAGGCAAGATGGCATCCCCCAACGAGGATTGCTAGAGTTAGTGTGCGTATAATTTCATCATAAGAAGCGATAGAAAGCATTTGTATAATAAACGTAATTGCATAAATGTACATTTAATAGTCATACATATTGGAGCTATACCATTCTTGAGGATGATCCGGGGGAGGGTACACGGAGTTTTCGTTCCTTATGGCGTCCAGAAATGCTTTGCAAACGGTCTCCCAATGTTCCGACGGCACGTACAACCTATTGGGCTGTGGTATGATGCATCCTTTCACTACAACGCAAGTATCCCCTGCTTCCCTTACAGAAGCCATGATGCTGTCGTACATTTCCGTGGCGGTGACTTGTTTCTTGGTGCGGACTTGTCTTGACATGTGTGTTTGTTAAAATTTTGATGTTTGAATGGTTGACAATTGTAAAATAATAATATATTCAAATCAAACAATTTGATATACAGTGCTATCAATTTATAATACGCAACTATAAATGTATGCAACGAAAAAGAAGATGGTTTATAACAGGATTTGAACTAATTTATTGTTTTTGTGTTTTGGTTTGTACGTCTACTGTATTCGTATGCGTTCTGTATGATTTCAAAGCTTAAATCAGTAACGAGAATGTTACTAACCAGCCTGGTAATTAAAAAATAAGCAGAAATCCCTTTGCCATTATCGGATAAGACATAGACTCTCTCTTGACAAGAAACATTTCTGCAATTCAATTTGCAATCTTGTAGGTAATGTAACACGTACCTTTTTATATCACGCCAGTTATTAGGCATACCAGTTCCGCGACTATGCAATATTAACAAGTTCATCTTCTTGTTGTAGTGTGCAACGACATAACATTGATCACCTTGAGCGACACCATTTACTTTACACAAAAATATTATGTTTGTCCTAACTGCCCTGCTGTCAA
This sequence comes from Acrasis kona, assembly GCA_026419775.2. NCBI lineage: Eukaryota > Heterolobosea > Eutetramitea > Acrasida > Acrasidae > Acrasis > Acrasis kona. Next base: position 8,230 of record JAOPGA020001035.1, read on the forward strand.
TTCCATACTGTAGAACGTTGGCTACATAATCGGTAAAGGCAGGTTCTGATACAAAAAAAACATCATATTTGTTATGTACATTGAAAAATAATCCAAGAGCCATGTCCATGACACTTGATGTAATGATGGCGTCGAACACTTGTTGTACATCACGTTGCGAAATGATATGATTGTTGTAATACATAACGTATATCGTCGTGCCGCATCTTAATTTATCTAATAACGATCTTTGTTCTTCGCTTAATGGTGACCGCATGATTTGGTACATGAACTCATGCAAGGGTAGCAACGGATGGATTTGATTATGATTGAAGTGCTGAAGAGTTTGGGGGTGTACTACTTGTACAGGATTGTCATCTGATTTGTTTGGTGATTGCTGTATTGTCAAATCAATACATACGTCGTTACTTGATCGATGCGAGGAGGGTTGTTATGTCTGTTGAATGGAAACGTCATCGTCGGCGAAATCGCCGCCGAATTTGTGCAAAGGAGAATTTAGATTATCGTCGTCATTGCTATGGATTGAAATATCAAGGGATATGTCATCGTCCATGTTGTGTCTGCCATTCTCGATATCTCCGTCTTGTTCGTCCTTGTCATTTTCGTTGGTCCCGTCGAAAAGATTGATATCTTGTTCATCCAAGAAAATGTCGTTGTCTTCCAAATATGGGATTAGAAATTCATCATCGATGATGCTGTCATCCGCAGAACCTTGTTTGTGAAAATCAACTGATTGCAAGTAATTATGCTCGTCGTTGTACATCTTAACCATTATCCAATGATTCAGAGCCTGGTGTATGACGTCTTTGGTGTTTATTCCTTTCTGTTTACCACGTTGACCGTTGGTTTTGAATTTGATGATGTTCTTGAACAATTTGTTCATACCTTCAACAGTCTGACAATTGAAATATGCCAAGGTTCTAAATTCTATAAAGTCATCACGCATGTGCGTGCAAATTGTGTGTAGATAAGCGAATTTCTTCCCAATAACACTCTCAAAGTCACGCACGATGTCAGCAACGTTGGAAATGAAATAGTTCTGATCTTGTTCACTTGGATCGTTCATTGACATTATCTGCATAATATGGTAAACTCTTTTGAACACTTCGTAATGTTGTTGTGGTATATCCAGCAATGTCTTTATTTGCGGTAAGATTTTGAATATCTGCTTGATATGGCCGCCAACGCAAGAAACTTTATCTGCTGGTACCCCCGCAACAATAAAATTTACGCTAATATTGTTTTTATCAAACAGATCTTGTAACTTCTGCAGTGGAGTGGCAACATCCAGGTCAGTTACCGCCAATTCTTTAGCCTCGACACATTTGTCGTACCTAACTGCCCACGCTGACATTTTTTTTTCAAAACTCTTATTCCCTAGTAAAAGTTTTAACGCTTCAGTGCAATAATCAAATGTCTCCTCATCTATACCATCCAGATTTTGTAATGATTGTAAATAGTGGAAGTATGATAACTGTTGATGCTCCCACAACGCCACAGCCCTTCGCTTGCAATACAACAGGATGTTCTTCGCACATGCTAATTGAGCATGAAATGGATCAGGGCGATAAAGTTTTGGTTCGAACTTGTCGGATATAGGAGGATAGTCTTGAGATGAGTCCACGGTTAATGTCATACGACATTCATCTTGCTTCTGTTTAATACTGGCTACAGTTCTTAATTCTTTGCTAGTTTGATAATCTATCATTCCAACTTGATAACAACGATCGCACCAGTTCTTTTTGTATTTGTGGGTTGGTACTCCAAGGATGGTTTGCAGATATTTCATATCCCCAATGAAATCTACAGCCACAGCGATTTTTTCGTTATTAATCACAAAACCAGCGTCGCATAGTGTAGCCAACTGATCGAATATGGGTATCAACACATGCGCTAAAGTTTCTCTGTCCTCTTTACCCTCAGTGGCCGCAATGATGAAATGATTGAAAAGCTTGTTTCGGTACTTGTCGCGGAAATTACCTATCTTCATATAACATCCTGCTATGTTCTTATGCGCCTTCCCCTTGGCGTATTTTGCTTTTCGAAAACCATCACCTCCGACTATAAGATGTAAGACATGGGTCTTCCTGAAGTACCTGATATTACAGGTGGGAAATTGTAATAAAAGTTTATCACTGATTTGCAACATTTCTACGGCATTCCCCTCCTCCTCCATCTCGATAACGGCAGACTTGGATTTCATTCTTTTCAATAAATGTGCTGCAATGGCTGGGGGTGTATGTATCTTGATTACTAAAGTACAATGACACATCATATCTGTATTGACCTTCTACACGATCACGCACAATGCTATACTGCTGCAACACAGTATCTATGGGGTCGTGTTCATTGGGCATGTCAGATGTTAGACATTTGAAAGGTTCGGTTACAATAACAATAGCTTATGATGACAAGAAGAACGATAAGACAGTGAATGTAATAAGTTTATTTCTTCTTTTCAAGACGTTTAAGACTTTCGCGTAGTCTCTCCATGTATATTCTTTCCCTCTCCGGATTTGATTCCATGACAGGAAAATGTATTTTCGGTAAAACTATGTTGTTTGGATTGGGCACTTGTTTGACATGCTTGGTGCCTAACGTCAATTGTCTTTTCGTCGCTCGCACACATCTTGCCATAGTATCACCATCAGACGTAGGAACAGGCCTTCCGGTTGCAGTGTCTAGGGCAGTAACAGGCACTTCATGGAAGCAAAGTTTGGTAGTTGTTGGTTTACCTTGTAC